>JAVTVY010019913.1:0-81925 GCA_036873755.1 Hanleya hanleyi | reverse complement strand
CCTGGACGCGTCCGCTCTGCGCCCGCCTCGCGCCCGCCGTGCGACCACGGCTTCGGACGCGTCCAGCAAAAATCAGCTTCGGACGCGCCGGGTCGCGTCTGGTCGCGGCCGGGCGAGTCCGGGCGAGTCTGAATATGGTGTTCACATCGATTTTGAACGATACTTCTTCCTGATCGAAATGACTTACTTCATTTGACGAAAAATGCAAAACCACAACAACTTTTTCACCAAATCCCGTCTTTAAAGTTATATTATAAAATTCATGCGGGGAGTCCTCCATCCACTAAACTTTTCTAATTTAATCAATTATGTCATTTGTATTTTCGTTTTGCATTGTGGTTGTTGTTGTAAATCTTAGGAATGTCACTCGTGAAACCGCATTCTTGGACATTATTTTGTCGTACCGAACTGATACTCAACGGTATCTTCCAAATCAGCTGAACTCTAGCACGCCAGGCTTTTCTTTATGGGCAATGTAAAATATAATTCTGAACTTCTTTATATAATCGGCAACGAAATTATTCTTGTAATAAACAATGCAAACAGAAATTCCGGAAACATCTTCCTCGATCTGCTTTGTCGAGAATCATATACCGAAAGATTTTGGCAAAAATAAACTGAGAAGGGTGCAGAAAACGAGGGATGAATGTCGTTACTTGGGTATAACTTCCATATTTACGTTAATAAATATATACTCATGTAGTATATGATGTGGGTAATTATTTTGTTAATGTCATCTTCACGCTCCGCTCACTGACGAGGTGTTCATTGCAAATTACTAATTCTTTCGAATCTGCCGCGAATTATAAAAGAATAATTTGTGTATTTACAATGGAACATTTTCCCAATCAATTTTGCCTTTCACAGGTTATCTATTACACCTATTCGTTAATATAGTCACAATCAGAAGCAAATTACTCTGGGGGCGTTTTGAGAGACAATTCCAAGGAAAATGTGGTGTAAGGAAAAATTCAAAGTTATTATAGAATTCATGATATCCTCTACGGAGCCGACAGCCAGTAAATCGGTGGAGCTGTCGCTCCGTCAGCCAACAGAGCTGTGGCTCCGCCAGTTTTTTCCATTTACTAGTCTGCGGCATTTTGTCTGTAATCGTATCGTTACTTGGGTACAACTTCCATATTTACGTCAATGAAATACATATTCTTGTTTAGTATATGATGTATTTTGTTAATGTTATTACGCTTCGCTCTCTGACAATGTGTCCATCGCAAATTAACATATCTCTCGAATTTTAGGATGATGGGTGTCCTGTTCTCACTCAGTTTCCATCGTGAAAGTTGTAGGGTTATTTTGTTCTCACTCATTTTCCGTCATGGGAGTTATTTGTTTGTATCCATTTTAATTTCACCCAATTACATTATGGGACCTGCATGTTCATAAAACCACTTATGATAGGACATGTAGAAGTCACGTAGACACCCTTCCTTGAGCTTCATTCTTCCGACGGAGAAAACAGGGACGCATGGTAAATGAAAAAAATAAGTGTTTGTTTTCACCAATCAAGTGTTCCATCTGTTTGTAAGAATGCACGTATATTTGTAACTTTGGGAGTTCGTTCCTTTGTGATAAAATTGAACTATAATATGTATGAAGACTATACATTCTTTTTTTGTCCAGTCTGTCTGTTTTTCAGATATGGCGTGCATGAGATGAAGAAACGGCATCTGAAGCCAGCGATATTTTGCCCTCATCTCCGGTATTTAACCATCATTTTATTGCATTTTGATCTTTCCGCCATACCAGTATACTTTTAATTGTTCATTATATGCATGTGCATTAAATTTAACTTTTTGTTTTCAATCTTTTCGTTGTTTTTCTCCAACTCGGATGCAACCACAATATGCATTAACTGAGTACATTACAATGTATTTTCTTGTTCAGTCAGACTGTTTTGTAGATCTGTCGTGAATGAGATGAAGAAACGGTATCTGAAGTCCGTGATATTTTGCGCCTATCTCCGGTATTTATCCATCAATTTATTGCATTCTGATCTTTTCCCCATACTAATATACTTTTAATTGTTTATTACATACATGTGCTTAAATTGAACTTTTCAACCTTTTCATTCTTTTTCCCCCAACTCGTATGGAACCACAGTATATCCATTATGACTTCTATGTCTCCTGCGAATTTAAAAAAAAAGAATTTGTGTACACTGAAAACATCACTTTTCCCGATCACGTTTAGCCTTTCATGGGTCACCAATACTTCAAATATTCGTTAATAGTCACAATCAGAAGCAAATTACCAAGGAGGCGTTTTGGCAGACAACTGCAAGAAAATGTGGCGAAGGCACACTTCACAGTTATATAGAATCCACGATATCCTCTATGGAGCTGACAGCCTGGACGTCAATGGAGCGGCGACTCCGTCATTCAACAAAGCTGTAGCTCCGCCAGCCTGTTCTCTTCCTTCGTCTACTGCATTATGTCCGTAATCATCAATGGTATTAATTAAATGTGATTTAACTGTTGTTGTATTCTCTTCAGCCAAACGTCTCTCAATTGTTTTCTCTTTATTTCTAACAGGTACAATGATGTCAGGGTGGAGTGACAATGAAATATCTGTTCAAAATTTCGGCCATGGTATTGATGCTTTCACATGTATGGACTTCATGTATCATCAGATAATTTCTGAATATGTTCTCTTAACTGAGAAAGTCCATAATTCCTTCCATTGAGAATTAGTTACCCTGATACAATCTTCGTGGCTTGGCTGGTATATTTTACAGGGCACTGTACAGCTACGATATGCAGCATATATGAATACGGTTCGCAACGTGGGTACAATATATTCAATATTTATATGCAAGCGTCTAGTCCATCATTCAATATTCAGCCGTGGTAAACCATTGAAGAATTTCCGCGTCCATGATCCAAATTCATATAGTTGCATTAGCATCAAATTAAAGGAATAAATAATAGTACACATAAAACTAGCGGTCAACAGTTCTCAATGATGCCGACAAGACATCATGATGTTCCAAAAATATCAAATCCGTATGGCTGATCAGTATATTCTCAATTCATATGGATTACCTGTTTCAATATCGGTAAATCTCGCAGTTGATTATAGGGACACTTTGGAACACAGATATTGTTCAAATGTTGAGTATTTCATCCTAAGGGATTAATAAGCCAAATGTGGGCGCTTTTAGGCAGATGGGCCTGCTTATGCACGAGAACTGCATGGTTTACTGCGAATTTTTGTTACCTGCGCAAAATCTGAATTCAAAATCTGATTTTGGAAATATAAATCCTGGCTTTGGTTACTCCGCTTCAACCGAGAAATAAGTTTATGAAATACACAGCATCAGTTTACATTCAGATGTGGCTTTTAATAAAACGTCAAATTTATGTGGAAGACAGAAGTTCACAACACGAAAGGAAAAAGGGTTACGAGACACATCCGGGATGAAGATCAGAATGTTTTTTGTTAAATTAGTTTTGACCCCAAATCTTTAGATGACTTATAGCTCATATTTTGTTAGAAATATAGCAACTAGTGAAAGAGACTAGTTGTGGTGTTTGTAGACAACAAGGTACGTCGTGTATTATCATGTGAATCGGATCCACAATTTTTCTATAAATACAAATCAATGCAGAAATATACATGCCTTTAACATTGAAGATATGATGTCGAGATAAGGCATTACGGTTCCAGAGTACGATTTGTTAAAATATAACTCTTTCAGAACTACGAAATAACTGTTTTATCTACTCCTACATCTTAATAATATTACTGATGCTCGAGTAACAACAGAATGAAGTGAAAAAATAGATATTTGTATGGCTGACAATCAAGATCCACGACACGATGTTACACTCTCGTGGAACCAGACTATATATTTCCTCAAGTCAGGATGTACCGTGAACGCTTGCAGACAATACCAACTCGTAGTATGGGAATTGTCTTATTGGTAACTCTGGACATCAAATTTATCTCTGTATCTCTCCCCCCCCACACCCCCCCCCTCCTTCTCATAATATACTACAATAGTCTAGTCCGGCATTCAATGTTCGGCCGTCGTTCATTAAAGAATTTTCGAGTTCATAATCCAAAGATCTAATTCATATAACAGCATTAGCACCATATTCAAAGAGCTTTTTGAACTCCTTCAGAAAACTGGCGATATGTCCGATATCTGGGATGAGGTTCTATATTCAATGGCCAGCTGCTTTTGTTTTTCCCTTAGTACAACTGGATGAGCATAATGATTGACGATTGCCCCACTGACGATATATCTTATCGATGAAAGAGCAGACGCATTTTTTATTGTTTTAAAATTATATTTCTCATTTGACTGTCGAGTTTTTGGGGTCAGGGTCGTGGGGTTTGAGTACTGGCCGACGGGTGTGATGATGGAGCCAAGGCTCCGTGGGTTGACGGAGGGCAATCTCCATAGATTTACGAAGTCTCGTCTCCGTGACTGATGTAATTCAGATTGTTGTTGACTTACTCCCAATATCCATTGCTGTCTTCGTATGGTACCGTGCCCGATATGACAGAAAGAATCCAGTCTCGTCACCTGTTCCTGTATGACCACCCACGATGATTTATTTATTACTTACCTTAATTCGTTGGCAGTAGTTGGACGAATGCATGCTGTTAGTCAAAGAATTCAGAAAAAAACGTGTGAAAACATTAGTGAACACAGAGATTTCGCTATGCCATGCACTAACATAATTTCGGAAATACTAAAACTGTAAATTGTAGTTTACATGCCGAGAGAACGTGAATTTCAAAGATTTCAACTAAAAAAGATTCCAACAACAGAAGTCAATTCAACTAACTAACAGGACAAAGACAACATTAAAAAAAGAATTTTTCGGGAGTATCTGAAATAAAAAAATAACATGAAATTAGTTCAACATTATTCCTAAATATTTACATTTAATACTAAAAACTTGTGTAATGTGTAATTGATAATAAACTTGAAGGATGTAAGATAATTTTACCGATAGCACAGAAAAATATGTAAGGGTATTATAAATTCTGATAAAAAAAAATATTATTCAACAATTTTAAATAACTTTTTCTTTCGTCATATCGCCCAAACTTATAAACATTTTTACAGTCGCCTTCATAACAGATCATGTTGTGGAACGCAAATAGAATACAGACCTAGGGTGAATGGAAGAAATTCTTGCATAAAGCCTTCACGTTTTGCACGAGAAAACCGGAATGTAAAATTGAAAACCGAAGATTTCCATGCTGTTCTTGTTGCTTTGACAACACACGGACCTCGGAGGAAGCAATTTGTTCGTGAAGACGTTGTGAAAGATTTCATTCGAATTTAGAGCATATAAAATTGTTTTTAGATCTAATATAAAGTTGATTGTGATAGGAAGAAGAAAACATTTATCTCTGTGAATCGGAGGATAATGAAGATCGATCTTTGTTATTTTCTTGAAGTCGGAAATCCTTCCGTGTAATGATAAGTGATACCACATAAAATAGCCTATAGCGTTATGCATTTATGCAGGCAAATAAAATGCGGACAATGGCAGATAAATTTTATAAATATCGTACAAAACACATTAATTAGACTCCAGATTCTAGGTAATCAATTTGACCAGAATGAGTAATATAAATGAAAATGCTCAGTGACATTTGAAGTCCTTTGTATGACAATGAATTCAATTGCGTCTAGACGCGTCCGGACGTGTCCAGACGCGCCTGGTTGCGGCCGGGCTCTTGCTTTGGGACCGCGACCGGGCGAAGCCTAGACTCGAGGCGGACGCGGGGCGGGCGCAGAGCCGACGCACGCTGGTCGCGACCAGGTCGCGTCTTCTCAACCCTTAGTTCTTGCGCGTAGTGTATTTGTAAAACTTTTCACAACTGTCATTATTTTTTTGCTTGTTTGTTTGGCTACAAGTGTGAATTAATTTTTTTCTGGAGCTCTCTAGGTGGGAGTTTTGTTGTGTGGCTCCCTACATGCCCTATTTTTAGTGGGAGTCTATCAGTGCAAAACCCCACAGTTGCCTGGCTTGTGGGATATTTGATGGTAGATGAATACGTATATTTTCAATAAATTGTGAAAACTAATAAATACAAAGGCTAAATATATATATAAAAGAAATGATTCAAAGAAAATAACGATATTGATTATTTTTCCCAATTTGATTAAAATACACGTATTCATTCACCATCAAATATCCCACAAGCCTGGTAATTGCAGTATAGAAAACACTGAAAGTGGGCTGAACGCGGTTTGCTTGGCGAGATGATCAATGTCTCGCCTTTGGCTAAAAAGGAAACATTGACCATGCGAAGATGTGTTTCAAAAGCCCTGTATAATTCTTGTCACGTGACTTGGTTGCTGAAGAATCAAACAACGCCCCTCACCGCGTATGATACTATATGTGAAATGACTGCATTAATATAAAATATGAATATAAAACGTCTTTCTATGTCCTACAGATTTTCAAATTCCACATTTAAATCTTTAGTTTTCCGAAGAAAAAAACCCGAAATCTTTAACCGAAGATCGTACTCGGACGAGAATTTTTTTGGTTAATCCAGTAAGAGATGAAATTATATAATATTCAGTTGGTTTCTGGCTTGAGCTTCCCTTAGTATCATTCATAGTTCATTTATCAAAATGTAAAATTAAAATTAAAAGTATTGTACATACATGTATGCGAATCCAACCGTTATATGCGATTCAATCACCATTGTGATATGTATTTGATATAAATATGAAATCACTGCCGCGAATATTCTTATAATAAATAAAATTAACTTGATGGTGATTTTTTGAACTTATTCACATCTCAATAGTTTAAAAACTGTACCAAAACATGAATGGATACACTTTCCTAACATGTTTTATTTTATTATGCGCCCATTCACACCTCTATCAAGTCTGTGCTGTAATCATTCTGATAATGCAATCAACGACGAACTAAAATCCACTTATGACCTATACCCGGTATTTACAAAAACAAGATATTGCGCCACTCATCCTGTATTGTTTATACCAAGTTGCATGAATATTTGAGGAAATTGTCGGAAGTATGAAAGGAATGACTGAACATTAATACATTGTCATGATTGTCGGCTCACACGATTATTAAATAAACATGTAATTTTGTCATTTACGCTTCGCCAGAGTAAATCTGAGCGCGGACGTCACAGGAAGCATGGTACAGGTATGTGTATAGATATTTCCAGCATACTCCCTACTTCGGCTTGTAGGAGACTATAGATCGTGAATCATATATATTATCCGGTTATCTCACGCATTTATGCAATATATATAGTATAGTAATCAAGGTTTTCCATCGACAAATCCGCAACCAGCATTAAATGTAGTTCCCAGTTCGCGGATAGAGCGGCGTACGACGGCAACACGACCTATGTGTCAGATATCACTCGGCCTCACAATTCTCTCGCACCTTGAAAAAAACGATTCCCTCGCGATTGAAGATTCGCGATCAAGAACGGATCTCGCACGGGTAAACGATTCAAAAACGATATCGCGAGAGAATGGTTTTTTCCAGAAAAGGTTCAATCGTTTTTTCTCATTTTTTTCTCGATAGGTAAAAAACGAAGAATAAACGAATAATGGAAACGATCCCTAATGAACAGAAGCAAGATCTATTGTGGACAATGGACAGAATTCAGATCTATTGTTGACTGAGAACAGAAGTAAGATAGATTGTTGACAATGAACAAAAGTAAGATATATCGATGACAGAGAACAAAAGTAAGATCTATTGTGGACAATGAACAATAGTAAAATCTATTGTGGACAATGCACAGAAACTGAAGTGAGACCTATTGTGAACTATGGACAGTGGTAAGATATCTTGTGGACAATGAACTGAAGTTAGATTTATTATGGACAATGAACAGAAGTACGATATATTTGAACAGAAGTGAGACCTGTTGTGAACTATGGACAGAGGTAAAATATCTTGTGGACAAAGAACTGAAGTTACATTTATTGTGGACAATGAACAGAATTACAAGCGTCTGGTCCGTTATTCATAATTCAGCCGTCGTCCATTAAAGAATATCCGCGTCCATAATCCAAAGACATATTCCATATTCCATATAACAGTATTAGCACCAAATTCAAAAAGACAATCATAGTATACATAAACATAGGCTTGTTTCCTGCAAGAGAGAAGCGGTCAACAGTATTCAATGATGCCGGCAAGACATCATGATGTTCCAAAAATATCAAATCCGTATCGCTGATCAGTATTCTTAATCCATAATATTCGTCATAAAGTCGTCATCTAAAGAATGATGTATCTCAGTCATGCTTTGATTGTGCCTGTTCATATGAGTACCATGAGGATCTTGGAGTACATGGGTTCATACGGCCACTAGCCCCGGGCTAAGCGGAATTAGACACAAGCTACGAAACGTAACGCCATAGCACAGGCATTTGATAAGGGTCAGTAATGGATGGGTTGTCATCAGTCACCAATTTGTCTTTGTAATGATTAAAAATATGTACGGTATGTGTAGTGTACTCGCCCTTCTCATGCTGTTATATATACCACATATACTAGTAACATGGAGTCTGTATGGATGGATGATCTCTGGTCCACAATTAGTTATTCATTGATAAATGAATCACAATTGACCTTTGTGTCGGTGTAGTAACAAATAAAACGTTATATACTCACTATTGTCATAATGTTACCCCATTCTTCTAACACGGAGTGAAGGTATATCACTCCAACCTACGTTATGTTCCACGTTCTATGCGTTCGTGCATTATCCAATGGGAAGCTGTAATGCTGACCGTGCAACCAGAGTCTGTAGGGAGAACAGGACCGGATGACTCTGGATTCGAGATTGAAATCACTCGCCATCTTGTTGGAAATTCTCTTAACGTTTTCCGTAACGTAACAAGTACGAGTCGTTTGATTGGTCAATGACAATGCACTGGTTGCTACGGTCCTCACAAATTCCATGGAATGCGGAAATCTTGACTTCTACAGCAACAACAGCATATACACGTTTCACAATTTGCACATTCCATGAGTATTGTATACCACGATGCCTCTGACAGATGAGCAGGGAAAAGTTTTAAGTTTAATTTTGAGTGGCCACAGTGTCGTTGTACTTGGCCAGGCTGGTACGGGGAAGAGTTTTTTGACAAAATTTGCGACAGAAACGCTCAGAAGAACAGGGAAGGTTGTTGCCTTGACTGCATCCACAGGCATAGCCGCAAAGCAGTTGGAAGGATGCACTCTTCATCACTGGTCAGGTATCCGAGACGGACGATTTAAGAATGAGGAGTTGCTGCAAAAGATGAACACCACTGCTGAGTTCCGAGACGCCAAGGAACGCATACAACGGGCCGATGTCCTAATCATTGACGAAATCAGCATGATTAGCAAAAAAGTCTTCCTCCAGGTACGGTTTCCCTAGTGGTAATAACTTCAGTTGAAATTGGAATGAATAATGAACAGATGAATTACCGGTAGACACAATGGCGTCATTCTCTACAACTGATCAAGTTACCGCGAGTAAATCGCGCCACAGCTTCGACTGACCCTACTAATGAGTCACCAAAAGGGACCCACGACGGACCACAATAACGCCCACGAATGTTTTAGAACATTTGTGTGGCGAGTATCTATCCGTAGATATTAGTAGGTCGTTTTATTAATCCTAGACTCGCTGTGTTGTGGCTATGTTCGGGTACATAGGTAAAATTTGCCCCCCTCCCTCCCCCACTCCCCAACACACAAACCCACCCGACCTCGGTGAAGAGGGGGAGGTGGGGGGTCGCTTTTCTAGTGCTGTTAGGCACCTGCGCTAATTTCTACCATTTAATTCTGGAAAAAATATATATACTCGTTCGAATCCAGTGTGCCGGGGCGGGGGCAGTTAACGTCAGAGACAACTTTTAATGTGTTATTGTGGTAAACAAATATAAACACAAGCTCACTGCAGGAACTATTTCGACCTGCTTAAATGAAATAGAAAATGAATCGCTATTCTACTACTCAGGGACCAGGCAATATTTTCCAGAAATTGTACTAGCTTTGGAATTCACGACCTTGATGTGTGTGACTGATTTCCTCAACTGAATCAAGCTATGACTAGACTTCAACCAATACATTCTGGTTCAGAATGGACAGGATAGGGCAAGTGCATCTTTGTCTGGGGTCATCCTGGTCAGAATATTTTAAATCACTTAAAGGACGGTGTATGGTTTTCCACGGCACCAAATCACATCATCATGCAGTTGGATTAAAACTGACAGAATTCCAGAATTCACTACAAAAAGGCATTTTTTTTTACTTTCAAATGTGTCTGTATCTGGGGAAACACAATATTGGCTGCAGCAGATTTCCAATATTCATTGGTGGAACAAAATAGACTCCAAAATATTATGTTGTATGTATATTAGATACGATGGGACAACACAGTATTAAATCAGATCCGAGTGTGACTTTGAACGTTGTAAGTGCACCAGCATGCCTGTTGATGAATTCGCGAACGAGACAATATTATCATATTTATGTAGCTTGAATGTCGGGCTGCGCCAATATATTATGGAATCCATGATCACATAGACCTACGTGGAGTTTGTATGACATCGCGTTTGAAATTAAAGGCAGATGTCTACGGCAATGAAAATTCAAGTTCTCCATCTCTTTCTTGTGCTTTTGCGATTCAAGGACAACTTAAAATAAAATTATCTTATAGACTACCCCTACTGAGCAAAGTTTCACTGTTGAGCAAATATAAGTGTCTGAAATATGGAAAACGTCTGGGATATATTATGGGGGAAAGACAGTAGCGTGAATGTCGGGGATGCTACTTCTCGACTGTGTGTCAGCTATTCTCGTATATCTGCACATCACACGGAACATGGGTATACTTGGATACCGTTGATCAACTATAGCATGCGGTAGTCTACGGTATAAGCGTATAGCTTCTCTAGAGTGATTTACCATCATCATACCAAGACCATGTTATCGGAAAAAAGAACAATGGAATATCCCACAAACGCGTTCACCAGTTCATTAGGACTGTTGCCTCAATGACAAACACAAACTGAACGCCTAAATGATGTTTCTCCATCTGTACCGGTGTGCAAAGAGGCTTACATCACTGTGATAAGTGGAAAGCTCCCACATGCCTTCCTCCGGGTTATGATATAGTTACCATGTTCGCAAACGATACCATATTATGGTATATACCTGATGTGAATGCCGGGATTGCTCCGATAAATAATGGAATCCATGACCACACACGTAACGTTTGAATGGTATCCCTCGATTTACATTACTCTAATGAGAGAAAAGCTCCCACATGCCTTCGTCAGGGTTATTATATAGTTACCATATTCGCAAACAATACCATATTATGGTATATACCTGATGTGAATGCCGGGATTGCTCCGATAAATAATGGAATCCATGACCACACACGTAACGCTTGAATGGTATCCCTCGATTTACATTACTCTAATGAGAGAAAAGCTCCCACATGCCTTCGTCAGGGTTATTACATATTTACCATATTCGCAAACGATACCATATTATGGTATATACCTGATGTGAATGCCGGGATGGCTCCGATAAATAATGGAATCCATGACCACACACGTAACGCTTGAATGGTATCCCTCGATTTACATTACTCTAATGAGAGAAAAGCTCCCACATGCCTTCGTCAGCGTTATTACATATTTACCATATTCGCAAACGATACCATATTATGGTATATACCTGATGTGAATGCCGGGATTGCTCCGATAAATAATGGAATCCATGACCACACACGTAACGCGTGAATGGTATCCCTCGATTTACATTACTCTAATGAGAGAAAAGCTCCCACATGCCTTCGTCAGGGTTATTACATATTTACCATATTCGCAAACGATACCATATTATGGTATATACCTGATGTGAATGCCGGGATTGCTCCGATAAATAATGGAATCCATGACCACACACGTAACGCTTGAATGGTATCCCTCGATTTACATTACTCTAATGAGAGAAAAGCTCCCACATGCTTTCGTCAGGGTTATTACATATTTACCATATTCGCAAACGATACCATATTATGGTATATACCTGATGTGAATGCCGGGATTGCTCCGATAAATAATGGAATCCATGACCACACACGTAACGCTTGAATGGTATCCCTCGATTTACATTACTCTAATGAGAGAAAAGCTCTCACATGCCTTCGTCAGGGTTATTATATATCTACCATATTCGCAAACGATACCATATTATGGTATATACCTGATGTGAATGCCGGGATTGCTCCGATATATAATGGAATCCATGATCACACACGTAACGTTTGAATGGTACCTATTATGAAAGCTAGTCTCTCTTTTTTCAGCTCGAGTTCGTGTGCAGGATGATGAGACGCCCTAGCAGCACATTCGGGGGCTTGCAGGTCGTTTGTGTTGGTGATTTTTTCCAGCTCAAACCGGTACCGAATGATAGCTATCAAGACCCTGGGCAGTATGCGTTCGTCTCCAGTGTATGGGAATCATTCTTCCATCATCATATATTACTATCTCAAGTCCTCCGCCAAGAAGATTACATGCTCATTACTGCCATCAATGAGCTCGAGCAAGGATGTCCATCAGAAGCAACTGATGAACTGATGTACTCGCTGTCGAGACCACTCGCAGAAGATTCCAAACCAACACGACTGTTCAGTTCAAATTTCGATGTTGACTGGGACAATGCCTTAGAACTGAACAAAGTTCCTGGAAGACCATACACATATAAGTCAGAGGACTATGGGGACATCAAGAAACTGAATCGGTGTCAAGTCAAGAAAAGTACCTTGTCTGCGACCTTAGCTGGTGGGGTCCATACATGTAGATACATAACTACCACGGATAATTAGGATATTACTGAGATACCCATCTTATACTGACCCTTATCAAATGCCTGTGCGCCATAGATCTTGCACGCTACGCTCGTATTTTGCTGTCAGCAGGCGATATGTATCGCCAAATTTGAGAAACTTTGAGTGGAGGCGCTTGGTGGTGTAGCTCTGTTTTATAAGTTTCTGCAACAATGTTTTGTGACGTTGATTAAAATCGTCACAAAACAAAAGTACGATCTATTGTGGACAACGTTGTTGGACAAGATTTGAAGCAAAAACAAAGAACCAATTACATTGAACAATGTTCAAGTACTGGAGAGTGATAAGCTGGAAATTGATGTGACAGAACAAAATATGTGGACTTGAGAAGGGCGAGTACATGTACACACCTTGACCATTTATTTTGAAGTCCATCTTGTAGTCTAGCATATTCGGGATCGCTGGTCTGTCCAATGTTGTGTTAAACAGATGGGGATGTGGAGTTTCATAATCATACTATTGTTATACATACAGCTGGAGGCTAGTCGTCTCCAGACTACTAATCTATTGCTGTCTGATTATCGGATAATAACAAATTTCATGGGTTAAAAAAACTGTATAATATATTCATCTGAGTAGCCAGAAACGTTTTTAGCAAGCCATGAAGAATCGGCCATACTCGATTAACTCACGAACATTACTAAAAAAGGAACCAGCCCCAAGGTGTATTCCATGCCACGAAGATGTCACAGTGAAACATATTCTGATCGACTGAAAAGATTTTAAGATGGTAAGAGATTCTTTTTATCGAGCAGCTACATTAGAAGATCTCTTAGTCGGATAAAAGGAGGTTGTATTTAGGTTATTTAAAAGAAATCGGTTTGTTGCATACGTTGTAATGTATGTAGATGTCTTTTGGTGTGTTGTTTTGATTACTTCCGGAATGCTGGGTTGTTGACTTGTTTTTGTTAGAATACTTATAATCTTGTTTGATCGTCGCTATATAGCTGAAATATTGTATATCTGAATGTGAGGTGACGAAGGAAGTTTTCCTGTAGTCACAAAGGTTGCTCTTTAGTCGCCAGACATCGTCAATTTTTTTCCACCTCTTCCGTATCGCTTCAGTTTTTTACCTGTATTTGGTAGGATTTTGTTGGTGGAATATTATACCCCGAGGCCCGACCTCTGTATACGTAATTTGACAAAGATATGTAGGATTATTGTTTTGGTGGGAATATAAGCCGTACGACGTCGGGTATCACATGTTAGTCTTTCTGGGTATTCTCGCATTTGTTAGGTTTCCCCCATATTGGGGCGTTTACTCCATCAGACGTTCTCGACGCTCATCCATTAATCTCAGAGTTATTTGTTTGCGCTGATTGTCATCACAGCTTCCGAGCTAGCGTATCTAATTCATTATAAGCCGGTGCTAGGGGCAAGTTTTGTATCCACATGAACATCAGCAATAAAATGCGGCTCAGCTACTGAGGCTACGTCCGAGAATCCATCGTATTCTCGAGTATAAATGTGAGGTGAAGAGGGAAGCTTTCCTGTAGAGTGATATGGTTGCTCTTTAGTCGCCAGACGTCGTCAATTTTTCCCACCTCTTGCAAATCGCTACAATCAAGTTATATTACATTTCGCAGATTGTGTCAGTTTGGCTTCATCGTCCCCGGAAGTCATTTGCAGAACTCTCAACATCGTAGCAACCGTCCGAAGTCATCCCTGTGCCTAATTGGTAGACGAGACGACTGTAGAGCGCATGCGGTTGAAGTCAAATACATATAAATGCGTTAAGTCGCTGCCGAACATGGTCACATTCTGCTACTTCCGATTGCGGCGGCATTTCACGAAGAGTTCCGACCTCAAGTGCGTTTCACCATTTCTGCCTGGTTTCTTCACTACATTCTTTTTTTTCAAATAGAGAGAAGTTCAGTTGTTCCACACTGGAATCACCTGACTGGCCACCATCATGCTATCGTATAATTCTGAGACACAATCACACTCTCTGGGTACGAGAATAGTAAAAATATCCGACTTTTAGTTCAGAATATTGAAAGGGTAGGTACCAGAAGGTGTGATATATTACCCTGAGGCTAGCGATCTGCAACTGCTATTACATATGTATAACATCTACAGAAATATACATCTTCAAAAAATGTTATTAGGATTTGCCACCTATTTATCTTGTCGTCCTTGAGCTGCCCTCACAAATAACACATCATTGTATTAGCTGAGAAGTTGCAGTGCTGTAATCATTACACCTGCATGTGTATCGGACTATCAATAGCAAGCGTCAGATCCGACATTGAATATTAAACCGTTGTCCATAAAACAATTTCCGCATTGATAAAAAAAATATCTATTTCGTATGGCACCAATCTCAAATGTGTATAAAAGAAAAATAATAAAAACAGAAGATAGTTTCCTACAAGAGAGAAGCTGTAGTTCACATTGTGTCATATATTTCCATTATGTATCATTTTGTGTATACCAAACGGACACCTGATTATACGTGTATGATGTTTTGGGTTACATTATTTTCCTTCTGTCAAAGCTATATTGTATGAGACATAATGGCTACATTCTCGCTGTTACGTGAAATAGTTGTGTGCTCGCAGACGAGATTAACGTATCGAAGCAGGAAATGCTGATTATCATTACCTCGAAATCAACACCAAGTGTGCGCAAATAATGGTTCCTGTGCAATGACTTCATTCCAGTAAACTTCGAATGTGAGAATGTGGAATATTTCCAGGCATCCATTCTACGAAACGACAAGCGATTCTATAAAGTCTGATTTATTCATCAAAAATAGCAGTCGTATACAGGGTCAACTTTGCTACACAAATATCTTAATACTACTTTTTTACAACTAAGAACACAAAAATTACTTTAGTTGATGTATATGGACCAATAATGATTCTCCTAATTTCTACCAACAAATAATAGAGGATATACATGCGCTTGAAGATGGTTTCCATATTACATACGCTGAAGTGTCAATAATAGTACTAGTCCTATAATTTGCAATTGATAATATAATAAAGAATACAATATAAAAGACAATGTCAAAAGCTACAGCGAGATGGTTGAGGGAAAACATTATAAATAATTACATGTAAAGGAAAACAAGAAAATGCATCAATACAATTAACCCAAGTCTCCGTAAACAAGATGAGAATATAGAAGACCAACTTGAATTCTAAGAGAAGCAGAAACTATATTCAGTTCTCTATACAAAAAGAAAAAATATTAAACTCTGGATGACCACATATTAAACATTTTTGGAAGAACAGTCCATTCAGCTTGAGACACCGATAACAAAATCTGGTTGTGGTATAGAAACAGGAATGAAAATAGTTCAGCAAATATTTTATTTTACTGGAAAGATGTCCATAATTTTCTATTAAATTAAATAGCATTAATTCGAATTATGATAGAAGGTTAATACTACTTAATCGAATCTTCCCTCCTTTGCTAATATATGGTAGAATTTGGAACAGGTTAAACCGGCGGAAATTTGGCGAATATGATTTATTAAAGTGTCCTCTTTGAAGACAGAAATACGAGTTTGACTACTAACAGATGGGAATATTGACGAGGGATAACAAACCGTGTCTCCAAACCTGGCCAGTATTCGAAGCGACTCGGTCTGAGAGTGCTTGAAGGCTATACTGGTATTGTAGGAGGTCGGGGCCTCGACATTGTCGCAGCTTATATACATGTGTCTGTTTCATAGGCCTACCTGCACTGTGATATGGAAATGCGACACTGTTAGAGCATGCTCCGTTTGGCAGATACACAATATTTTTGATTTCAAAAATGATCATACCACGTAACTATTTCTGAATATATATTTTAATACAATACGACCTTTTTGCATTATCGTGATGGTGACAGAGTAAAGGTGCTATTTGTACGATGGATATCAATCACAGTAAAAAAAGACGTTCTCTTGAAACAAAATATTACATTGGAGCTATGGAAAACTACTCCATTATCGCCGAGTCTGGAACAGATTTAGTCTACCGGTAGCATGGCCAGTTACTAACAATGTACGAGATTTCCTCGTTTCATGCGTTTGCATCAAACGAACCGAGTATACAGCTTGTCCAGCTGGGAGTTCGGGTCGAGGCCATCAAGCGAACCGCAGTAGACAAAAGTCACATCAGTTGCTCGTGCCGAGGCGTGGTGTGAAAAGAATTACGATTGATTCGTCTCCCTTTATTTGGCGACAATACTCGAATTGTTCATAGCTCTAGTGTTAGATTATAGTTTACCATAAGCATGTACATCTAAGCTTACTAGGATTAGTATGATACAACTTCGTTTGTTCCAGAAGAAAACCAAGCACACGGATGGACGTGTGAGTCTTGCGTCAACAACTCAATCTACTTAATAAGTTGCATGCTCCTAGCATAAACCTCGAAAGCCATCGAAAACATAATGTCATCAACGAAGTCGTCCAACTTATTGCATCGCGTCGCGCTTCAAACAAATAATTGTACGCATCGTTTCGACACGTATCAAGAAAATGCTTCAAGAAAATGAAAGAAGCTTGTCGATGTTTAATTCAGGGTACAAGAAGAAAACTTCTGAATTATTACAGTTCTTCAAAATGAAAACAATGATCTAATCATAATATCGCCTTGGTCAGGAAAGGAACGAAGGCTAACGTAGCAAGGACAACATGTGATAGGCTGTTCGGCGAAAAAGCTTTTCCAGTCGGCTGAACTGTTGTCGGCTCCGCGCAGCCTGAAATGAATGAAATTACAATTACAGGTCATTACATGTAAGAAAGGCACTTACATATCTCACCGATTGAAGTACATTGCTGTCCAGACAAAATACCTGAATACTGGCTGTTCATAAACGTTTTGATGGAAATGCATTCTCCTTTCCATTTCATTATCCACTATTCTATAACACTTGTATCAATAACATCGAGCTAATCAGTGTAATAATTACAAGATTTACCACGGTTATGTGAAATGTACATGTATCAAGGGCAGGTGTTCATTAGGACATTCCGTTCCACAAGTAGGACGAGGAAAGAGACGTCTGCTTTCATACAAGTAAACATCGAATGAAACAAATAAATTACAAGATGAAATTTCCATCTCAATTATAACTGCTGTTTTCATCGGGAAATTGATTAACAAAGCGACACAAATAGGCATCCACGTAATTTCGAAAGAGACGGGAGCATCGTCCTAACATCAGTGAGCGAGGGGTTTTTTCAAAAGAGGGGAAAAAGGTTGGCAAAGTTTAAATATGTTTTCAATCTTTATTGTAATCATTGTTGATAACCAATTTGGGTAGTGCAATAGAATAGAAATAATGTTTTCATAGGCGTGATTGATCGTTATTTTACGCACGGTTAGTGTGGGAAAATTTATAATTTTAGGGCGCGGGCTTCGAATTCACACTAGTCCTAAAATTTAAACTTTCCCACACTAACCGTGCGTAAAATGACGACTTAGCACGTCTATGAAAACATTATTTCTTAATCCATTTATACGAAAGATCATTTACAAATGAATGTGACTTCCGCAAAATAAGAGGTGAAACGATACCCCTTAAAACTGGATCGATAGAGGGCACTTTTATTGTTAATCCATTTAGATCGTTCAGAGCCTAAACGTCATTGACGCAAACTGGCATTTGGTATACACCCATGTTAAAGGAGTAGATCTCATTCATCAGTGAAAAGGTGCTGAAATTTTCATTAGGACAAGATAATCTCAATAGTAAAACAAAAATACCAGAGATCACCATACAATTTGTACATATATTGCGTCAATCAGCATGCATCCTTTGGAATAAATGTGTTGCTGGTTTAATAGGGGAATGATCCTGTGTTCTCGTTTGAACCTCACTAAGTCTAATTTCCCAGTCAGATTCTGTTTGATTTACCATGTCAAGCAGAATTTATATACCTCTTGTGAAATCTTCATTGAAGTTATCATTCTCCTTTTTAAATAGTAGCGGTATAACAAAATGAAGCCTTTGTCCAGGAGGAGGTGGGATGGGGAGTCTCTATTAAGGTTGGCCCTACAGTTAAACTGAAACAGTTGAGTTTTCGGGTACCACAATGATAATCGCCAAGCCCAGGAGGAAACTGCACCGTCCAGCTGTTGAATCCGAAAGGCCAACATTTTGGCCAGTCCTAGTTCACTCTGAAATCACTAGTAATGCACGTGAGAGGTTCTGTTGTAAAAAAAGATATTTTACCAGGTATATTGTTCGTCATGCTGTGGGGAGACTGGATCCTTTTATTGAAAAATTTGGCCTGTTTTGAAACATTCCATAATTCATCATGTTATTGGAGGATAAGCGCAAGGAAATGAACTTAATTTACTCCCTTATGTACACATTATATGGTACGTACCTTTAATGGTCCAGTGCTTGTTTGACAGGTTAACATTGCACCTTTCACAACTCTTGTCAGGATTGAGGTCACCATCTTCATAACACACGTCCTCTATGTAGCAGTAGTCCCGCTGGGAATTGAACAATCCAGATGATTGATTGTACAGGCATACATAGCCTTGTGACAGATTATAGATGTTGGCGGCTTTGAGTTATGCTCTATATAGTTCCATTGCATTGTCACAGGTGCCGACAGAAAACTGGTGATAGGTTGCACAACAATGGCCACTAACCAGATAGGTAAAATTTTACAAAATTTCAAAACTTCAGGCTCATGTTTTAATCACGTCAGAGGTGACGAAATTCTCAACATTATTTTCCGCCAGTTGTTTAGCAGGTATATCGCGAATTATTATTTCTGATTCAATCAATTTATTTATTCAAGTGAAAAAACGAGAAATTTTACAAATAAATATATATGTTTGTCAAATCCAGGTACCCCTTGTGAAAAGATATGTATTCCACTCGGATCTAATGACCCCTCTTGATATAGGACCAGTGGTAGAACAGTAGACAGTATCGCTCTCTGACTATGCCAATTCACACCAATGAACTTGCCTGATCGCTATACTTCCTTCATTGTAATAATTTCAGCTATATAGCGACGATCAAACAGAATTCCAAATACTTATAATTTTGTCTGATCGCCGCTATATGGCTGAAATATTGCTGAACGCGACGTTAAACCTTAATTCTCTCTCTCTCTCTCTCTCTTATTTGTCAATTGAAATATTTTACGATAATAATAAATTCTTTTCGGAGATAGAGCTTTTGTTTCATTTCGTTCTAACCAACTGCCGGGTGCCTCTATTAGATACGTCAGGTTTGAGGAAGTATCACGCCAGAGTTGAGTGAGATGATGACGTCGCCTCTGTTACGTCACACGGAACAAGAACAACGTCATTGCGCATGAAGCCTCGGTGTACAAATTTGATAGAGGTGGTCCTCCGCAGTTTCGTAGTAATGGCCCCTCTCTAATTTCATAATACGATAGACTGCCCTTGTTCTGCTACATCATAATTCTTCTTGTCTTCTTAATAGCTTATATCTATAATGCCATCCTATTCAGCATTATCAACGCTGCAAACGAGTACGTACAAATCGAGTGCTGGCTTCGTCTACACGCTGATCGGGATCATGGAGTAAAGTTTGTCCTGCCTCAGTTATGCCCCTTGGGTGTGCCTAAAAATCGGGACTCATTTACGGGAAGAAAATCTGACAAAAAACGGGCAGGTTGACACCCACTTTTGTTTGCCTTTTTAAGTTGAGACCGGACCAGGGAACGTGAGTAAGAAGTTTAATTGAAATCGCTCTTACAGATTTTTCTGGAAATTGAGCCGAATTTGACCATTTTTCGACATTTTTAAGGGGTTTTCTAGGAAAAATGAAGCGGAGAATGTTCGAGTTAAATTTTTCTATAACATAGCAGTGTTATATCTTAAAATAATAGTTTCATCATGCTCTTTCAGAAAATATATACATATAAGTGATTTGGGTTGAAGGTTTTGCGACAACTGGTGGCCGAAAAACGGACCCATAGTCTATTCCATGCCGAATAAAAGAATCTCCGGAATGCATCCGGAGCTATCCACCCACTCCTCGTAAAATAAACACATTTCAAATTATCACATCGAAATGGTTATTTCCTGAATCACCTTATTTTACGAAGCATTTACATAATGCTGGTTCTTGAAGAATATCGTTCCTGGCGAATATGGTATCTTTACACCTGACAATACAATGCAGTCAAATGTATTGATAGTACAGATGGTGAAAATTCTTACCTTCAACGAGCACGACGGCTTATTTTCCAGTAGGATACACTTAATGCAAGTTTTGTCATGGGGCAGGAAGAGGACTTCATCGGAAAACGTGTGGTTGTTGCTGACGGAGATCATGAAACCCATCACATTGATTTCAGTGAGCTGTTCACCTTGTCGAACCTGAGGAGCTGACATGCCCGGTTCGGATCCCACCTGATAGGGTATCCTACAAACAACTTCCGCGGAAAATCGAAATATCGCCTCCGTGATGACACTGGAATAGTCCCTCTGGACAGAGGTGCTTGTCTGAAATATAAAAATGAAATTCTAAATAATAAAATAACAATCCGATGTGAAATATACTAGATTTGCCCGCTTTTATCTGCAGAAAGGCAAACATTTTTAAGAAAGACTAAGAAAACATCACTGTTCTGGTACCCCCACATAGACTCCATTCTAAATTTATCCACGATCCCCTAGTCGGGGGTAATGCAAAAAAGCTAAAAATGACCCCAATATGGAAAACAATCACGATGATCCACCAATAAACTTGGCATGATGCAGAGGTACGGTAATATCGAATAAATTCAGTAAACTCTTGGTGACAGTCTCAATATTTCGACAGTTTTGTTTTGGTTTCGTCAGGATGACAAAACATTTCCGAAATATTGATACTGTCACCATGCGTTTAATGAGCTTATTAGGAGTTACCTTGCTTCTGCATTATTCTAAGCTACAATCACGGAGTGTCAGCTCTCAATTTTGTGTCGTTCCAGCGATATCATAGAACGTTTTATATGGGGCCATAAGGGTTAAATGGGAGGGGATGTTTTGGATAAATGTACTCTTAGTAAATGTATAATATTTTGCTTTGCTTTTGATTGTAACATTGCATTTAGAGCATCTTATAAATCATACCATGACTGGTCGAACTCTGCACTTCAGGTCATTCGTGTTCACAAAGTGTTGACCGTACACAATCGTCGCTGTGCACGGTCTCAAGCTCAGATCACACAGTCCATTTCGGGGTGTCCCAAAGACTTGTGCGGACTGGTTGACCGGTGATGAACAATCCTCCCCAATCCACTCGGGCTCACAACGACACGATCCTAGAGCAGGTGTAAGTAGAGTTACCGTGTTTTGGGGTAACATTGAAGATTTATTTGGCTCGACATTTCTCTTATTGGCTGGACAATTCTAGAACACCTGCATTCTGGGTATCTTAAAGCCTCCTTGATGTTAGTTTGTATTTTTTTTAATCTCCACTGAAATGTTGTTATTAAGACCTCTATTAATCTCATATACTTATCATGAAAAGTACCACAAGCAAGGAGTTCAGACGTAAATAGGCCTACAATATTTTTTTCAGGTGTTTCATCGGACATTGAAACTACACCATAAAGCTACCAGAATGCGCTTCATATTACTTAAATTGTGCATGTATATACATATAAGAACATTTATCATAGATAAGAACTGCTCATTGGCGTTTTATACAAACAACAGTGCCCCAGGGGATATCTTCCTGTTTAACGCACGTGAATTCAATTTTTTTCAAGAGAAATTTCGGATTTTAACTCCCGGATAAAAATATGGAACGTTCCACGAAATGTTGTCCCGGCGTTGCCAAGCAGTATTTTTTGATTTCCATATAACTCTTGTCGAATGAACCGCTTCATACAACCCATGATCCACAGATCAATTGAAATACCGGATATCTCTTTTGAAAATTTAAATTGACCAATCAGGTGTTCTGGCATGGAAGATAGCCCAGGATGCACTTTTGTTTCTTTAAAATCCAATTAGGGTAGCAAATTGCGATCATACGTACCATTTACACACTCTCCGTGATAGGTACATTCATTGGGACAACTATAGCCTGCTCGATCAATTCAAACACGGAGAGTTCATCTGGAGCGACTGATTTACGTTCCTGGAGGGTAAGGTTTTTCCTTACTTCGCTGCTACAACTAGTTTTGTATGCTTCCAATGCATTCAGGGCCCAATCTGTACTACCAGTATACTAAGATTGGAATAAAACAAATTCCCATGATGGTCAACATAAAATATCAAAATATTAGTCCATTGAGGAGCAAGCTTCAGCCCCACAAAGTAGTAGTCGCGTATAATGTAAAGGGTATAATGTAAGATTTTTTGTTTTTTACGACACTTAGTATAATTACCGTACTTACTACCAGGAAGAAAATTCACCTGTATATCTAAAATGCAGGCATCCAGAGAAAAATCCGGCTGTATGTTGGGAACTATTGTGCAAGCTTGATAAGCCGTCGATTTTTCGAAATAATCAGAGCAAAACTGTCTTGCTTTCGCTTCAGTCCATTCATTTGACCAGTCTGGTATCTGCGAATTCGAAATGACAACATGGATGAATAAATGTGAGGAAATATCACGGAAATAATATTACAAGAATAAGGGCTAGATTTCAAGTCGAACATCCTAATTATCATAAAATCCAGTTAAATTATTCAATACAAAATAGCACCACCTGACTCGGGCCTTCTGTGTCAGAACGAAAGACATAATCCTCGTCATCGTCGTAGTCCAAATCCAACTCATCCGTGTCTCGTTTTCGTCTGCGTCTTCCTGAAAGCTGGGTGCAACTTCGTGAGAAAAGTTTGGTGACATCAGCGCCGGCAGTGTTACACTGGATTGGCGGTTTATCACAATCTATCACTGTAGAAATAATGCCGAATTGTTCTTTTGTCTCACACGTGCATTGCCCGGGGATTGTTGTCAAGCTTTTGATTGGCTTTCCTCCAAATAAGCTGAATTTATCATCCTTAATCCTGAAAAGAATATATATAGAACCAGGAAAAGCTATGTTGAATACCGATAAGGAAGTGCATGATTATACTATGAAATTACTCTCAGTATAGAACGTCCATCTTAGAAAGATATTATATACATTTGGGTAAAATATTACCACATTTGTTCGCTTTTAATACAGCAACATCAAAAGCCGACATCAAAGAATTTTCTTAGCATCATATTTTATACCTTCTACTGTCAGTACACGTGTTACAGGGAACGTGTTACACCGACAGTTTCGGAGGTTAAACACTATGACAATTGGAGAATTGAATGAAGAATGACCTTGTGTATGTTGGTCAATTTTCCAAGATGAATCACATTCAAAGCCTATGTGATGACCTGTGCCTGGTGGTGACAAATATCCCCTCAAAGACACACACACACACTACCCTAACACCCGACCAATCATTACGAGAAAATGTAATATTGCCAGTTTTGATGACGTCAAAATAAAAACATGTTCATCCTATTTTGAACCTGCTCATATTCAATAATAGGGGTCAAGTTACGCGCTATTCCCCTGGCTGAAGCGGGTCGCACAGTGCAGCCGTTCATCCGATTAGCAATGGGCTGGGCTGTAGCGTACATGTACTTAGAGACGTCTTTTTCCCCAAAGTTTCAACCAGACGGTTTAATTTGATAGAACACATACTAATCTTCAACTTCAGGGCAGGGATGTCTGAATTTAGTATGGGATTGAATTGGACAAATATATATATTTATAAAAATAGATCCAATAGTGCGTTCTTGTATGGGATCTATTTTTATAGGTCATTCCTCCGTACTGTATCTGGAACATCATGGTAGGACACTTCAACGTTTTCAAAGTCCTTAAAAAGTCCACTTCCTGTCCCATCTGATGTTAACGGACACGCCGTACCACATGTGGTTGCACATGTGTTTTCATTTTTTTAGCACTTTTCAAGGAAAAAAATATGCTCGATAAATTGAAAATAATACATCAAGCCGAAATTTTCAGCACTTCAAATGTTCATCCTTCCTGAAACAATTTTGAGAATCGATATCAATAAGATTCCAGAGTCGTTTTCGCCGTATCTAGGCGAGATAACAAAGCTTTTCAAAATATGAGGTGGACCGTACGGACTTTTGTCACATATTTCATATGTAGAATAATCCTATTTTCAAACACATTAAAACGCACGTCCCGCCATATACTTCAACTGAGTCACCGATCCGCATATTTCCGTTTGAAGGACTGATAGTGCCCAGAAGCATGGTACTATAAGTATTGCCTGATGCACAGAGATGGATAATTCCCATTTGGTTATACCCGAGAGCTCTGCTGTATAATAATTTCCAGGGGCACGAACAATCCGAAACGGCGGACTATATCCTGAATCACAGCCTATTTCTCTACTGGCGCTTCATTCCCAAAAGACGTACATGTACCCCTTTAATGTGAACTTTTACAATTCAATTATTTCCACTCGTGTGTTCGGTGTCCTCATTGAAATTTTTTAGCCACCATGTGCTCTGTATCGAAGCCTCGGCACTTGAAATGCAGTTACGGTGTTACACTGAGCATCATTCTTAATACCAGTACCAGTAGCCCCACAATTTGAATCAACTTCATGTTTGAGTACTTAGACTCATGAAAATGTTCCAGCGACCAGGTGTCCTATTTCATAGCATAGGAATATCAGTTAGCTAAAACAGCCAACACTGGAATCCAGTTATTATCCTGACCTTGACCTGTCATCCTTTAAATACAAACGTGTAGCTATTTAATGGGCGAACTGTCCCTTCAATTGCTTTCCGTTCGAGCAGTGCATATCCTAGAAAATAGTACAGAAATGACAAGAAATTGAACTGAATAGGTTCGTTCAAGAGACGTTTGAGAATACCAGGTCATGGTCAGAAAATAATATCAAGATTCCAATACGAATTGTTGTAGCTAGCTCACATTCATCGGCTATGGTGCGGGGCTCATGGTAGTAAGATGGGTCCTGAACTGAACACATTATGAGGACAGAAGTATTTCTTTATAGAACGGTAGGTCATTGGCAGAATATCAGTTATATTTCAAATGCAGAGTAGATAATTTCCATTATTCTATATTACTCAAACTGAAGAACCTGAACTAAAAAAATCTATTATATTAGTTTCTTTTGATAATGGGAGGCCATGATCTCGATAACGGGAGCTATCCTATGCTCCTTTGCTATGATATAGAGCACATTTTGGCCTGATTACTCCAAACGGGATT
The DNA here is from genome assembly GCA_036873755.1 of Hanleya hanleyi. Classification (NCBI taxonomy): domain Eukaryota; kingdom Metazoa; phylum Mollusca; class Polyplacophora; order Lepidopleurida; family Hanleyidae; genus Hanleya; species Hanleya hanleyi. Next base: position 55,822 of record JAVTVY010019913.1, on the reverse strand, counting down.
CCAGTATTGATCATGGTCAGGATAATAAATAGATGTTTATATCAATATAATCTGTAGTAATCAAACAGGAAGGACCCTAGCTGAAAAGTTCAATTAAATTATGGGGGCACCCCTATTCTTTTGATAATGACATGCCATTTTCAGGATAATAACTTGATTTCAAAGTAGAATTTATAGCTTGACCATGTTTGAATTCGTTTGGCTATGGTATAGAGCACATGATGGCCTGGGTACTTGTTTGAGTCAAAAGTACGAAAGCAGGGCGGATCGGAGCTGAGAAAAGTGCATTCAAATTATGGGGTACCAGTATATCTATTGAGAATGAGAGGCTAGGGTCAGGGCAATGAATGGATTTCAAGGTTTTTTGTGTAGCTAGCCAGTGTTCCTAGACTACGAATTAGGGCACATGACAGTAAAGAAAATTTCATGTGTCTATAGTACTCAAACATGAATGACCGGAGATGAAAAAGTTTATTCAAATTATTGAGGTGCCCACGTGTCTATTGAGAATAACAGGCAATGGTCAGGATTTCAATGTTGATTTGTATAGCTAGACTATGTTCCTTGGCACTGATAATGGACAAATGTTGAATAGTAGATTTCCGTGCATCTATAGCACTCGAACGGAAAGCAATTGAACGAAAAAGTTCATTCAGATTACAAGGTAACTCGTTGGTCTTTTGAGAATGCAGACCATGATCAGGATAATTTCCATTGATTTCAATGTTCATTATTGTGGCTATGGCAGTAGCTATAGGAAAATGGTGGCTTAAAGATGTCCGTGTGGACACACCGCTCTAAATGAAAAAGTTGAACGAGAAATTTGGTTCATATCAATAGAGGACACGCATGTCTCTTTGGAACAGGCCATGCTCAATGACAGGTCATGGATAGGATAATAAATGGAATTCAACTAGCCCATACTGCTTGGGTATGGTTATGGGCACATGGCGACTTAAACATGTCCATGCGTCTACAGCGCCCCAACTGAAAACAGTTGAACAGAAAATGTTCGTTGATATTTGGACCAATACGTCTTTTGAGAATGGCAGGTAATGGTGGGAATAATTACTCGAAATCAATGTTGATTTATGTAGCTAGTCTATGATGCTTCCTTATGCTTATGAGAGCTTAAATGTTTCCTTGCGTTTACAGCACTCTAACGGAAAATGGTTGAGTCATACTATAAGCGGATCCGGGCGTCTTTTCAGGATAACAATTTTCTTATGGCTACACTACTTCAACGTAAAACACGTGAACTGAAATATCCATTTATATTAAAAGCGGATCCGTACGTCTTTTCAGAATGGCAGGCCAAGATCAGGATAACTGAATTTCAACGTGGATTTTTGTTAATAGCCCATGTTCATAACCTACGTTATATGGAACATGGGGGCCAGAGTACCGCATGTTGAGGCGTTTATTTCATCAGACGTCCACGATGCTCATTCATTAACATCAGATGAGTTGTTTGGGTTGATCTGGCGTCACATTTCCCGAGCTAGCGTATCTAATTCCGCTTAAGCCGGTTCTAGGGGCTGTGTGGATACTTCATATTCTCCACTTGAACAGCTGCAATAAAAGCGCGGCTGAGATACTAAGGCTGCAGCCGAGAATCCACCGTATTCTCGGGTCTGAATGTTAGGTGCCGAGGGATGCTTTTCTGTAGAGTCATATGGTTGCTTTTTATTCGCCAGACATCGTCAATTTTTCCCACCTCTTGTACATCGCTCTAATTTAGCCCTATCTGGCCTGGGGAAGGCATTATGTCCCCCCCCCCCACCACCACACACGTCACCGAACTTTTCACGGCAGCTTCGAAATAAAAAGATCAAGCGAGCTAAAAATTTCTGGCTTTTTCGCGAATCGTTATTTTGAGACTAGTTGCAAAGGATCATGGGGAAATTCAAAATGGCAGGCAAAAGTCGTGTTTTCGATCTTTTCTGAACACTTGTTCAAATTTGTCTTAACTAAAATGGCCGTAAAGTAATTTATTTTTTCAAAACTAATTAGTATCTATCTTTATCAGGTTAACCTCACCATGAAGGCCATCTTGGATTTTCAAAAATTCTTGTAGAGGTGCTCTTTCATTAAAATCAGGCAACTTATTTTGAGCTGATCTGGCAGTACAGCTCCAAAGCTAGCGTATCTAATTCCACTTAAGCCGGTGCTCGGGGCCGTGTTCTTAATTCATAGTTTCTACATGAGCACACGCACTAAAATTGCGGCTAAGATACCAAGGCTGCGTTTTAAAATCCTCCGTATTCTAGTCTGAATGTGAGGTACAGAGAAAATCTTTCCTGCGGAGTTGTATGGCTGATTTTTAGTCGCCAGACGTCGTCAATTTTCGCCACCTCTTACGTATCTCACCAATTTAATATTGATATTTGCATCTAACCCATTTTCCTTGGCAATTGTGTAGATCAAACGACGTTTTGAACATATCCATGCGGGTTCAGTACGTCAACGTTGAACAGTTGAATAAAGTCTATTTATTTTAATAGGGAATCCGTACGTCTCTTGAAACTGAAAGGACATATTCATGATAATAACTGAAATTCAATGTTGAGTTTTGTTGGCTAGACTTTGTTTTAGGCTGTGATGTAGGGCACATTGTGGCCTGAATATTTTAATGAATCTATACTACTCACATAATGGCAGACCATGACTAGGATAAAAAAGTTGAGTTTTGTAGTGACTCCATGCTCATGGGTAAGGTATAGGGAAGATGTCTTCACCACGTCCAAAGGAGAACAGAACTGAACAATTACTTTTCAAAATGACAAGCCATGGTCAGAATAATAACTTGATTTCAATGCTGATTTTTTTAGCTAGCCCAGGCTTTCGGGCTATTACAAACGGAACAGGATGAGTATATGTTATTTGTTATAGCTAGCTAATTTTTCTAGGCTGTGGTGTGGGGTAAATTGTGGCTAGTATATCTTAAAGTGTGTTCAAGTCAAAGTGTTTTATCTCCCTGGTTGTACATGTCAGCAGAATATTCAGCCAGCCTGAATACAGACCCAGGGATGGTCCTCGCTGAATAGACATGTAGCATTTGACGATGGGTTATGTTGTGTTCGACTATTTACTTTCATCGCGTTATACATTAATCACTCTACAGGTATCTGTAACACCGCTTTCATCAATTTGTTCAATATCAAATGTTGAAGGTTGGACTAAATGTGAACATTTACACGCTTATATGTCCATTCCCGTTCTCGCTGTATATTGGTTCGTAGCACGACCCAAGCGGTGCGCGCTGTGCCTTTAAATGTCGGGTATCTCAATGACTGTTCGATTTTTTTTTATCCCATTATGATTTCTTAAATCAGGCGGACCAATTCCTGTTTTGATTTACGGATATTCACAGTTAAGATTGGTCAAATAATTTCGTTTGTTCATTTTTATTCAAAGCTCTTAATGTCACAAGCCGATTTATAGTCAGTATGTGCGCATAACATCATTGCTGGTAACATCATTGCTACGCTGTGGTCTTAAAATTGTATACCTTTTAAAGTGGGTATTTCTTTAGTGATATATTCATGGATTGTCTTAAGGAGCGGTCTGACTATTTGCTGATATAATTTTGCCAATAGATCCTCCTGGACGTGTGATTTAATTCATTCACGTGATGTGTTCATGAAGAAAGTTGTTGATAATAATTGGAGAAAGTTTTTGTAAAAAGGCGCATTATTTGAAATATCTGTATTTTGGAGATTCGATGGGTAACACAGCGTATTGTGTGCCCGTTCGGGGCCGTGTGGGTGTGTCATTCAAGATGTTCACATGAACACTACACTAAAAAAGTGGCTGCGATACAAATCATCACATGGGGTTTTTATTCTGATGATTTAAAAAAAAAACATTCAGAAAATTGGCTTTTTGTGTCATATGTCTTCATGTCCGTTCACCGGGATCTTTTTCAACAAGCTTTATATATTGCATTTGGTCCGTGTTAATTAATAACGTGATATACGCAACGTAATACAGTGAGATGCTACTACTTAAGTGGTTATATCGTTTTTATACACCCGCAAAAAAACGGATGTATTTGTGATAATGATTTCCGTCCGTCCGTTCCTGTCCGGTCTATATTTGGGACAGTTTTCTATCTACAGTTCCAATCTTTCGTGATTGGTAGGGGCAGGCGATGTGTCGCGTACTAAAATGAAGGTCTAGGTCAGAGGCCAAAGGTCACTGACCGAAAATGAGAAAATCATGGAATCGATCGTGTGCGACCAAAAAGCGGACCTATTACGTGATGGCGATTTCCGTCCGTCCGTTCCTGTTCGATCTATATCTGAAACAATTTTCTATCCACGGTTACAACTATCTGTGAGTGGATAAGTAGATGGAGAAGATGTGTAGAATACCAAAATTGAGGGAGAGGTCAGAGGTCAAAGACCACTGTTACCTAAACATCAGAAAATCACTGAAAACTACTTTTTGAATGTAGGACTCTCTGTTAAAACAAGATATTAACAGACAGTGTCAGCGTACTGTTCAAGCTGTCTCCCCTTCAGTGATTGGTCATTTGGGACCGCCGTTTTAAACTAAGACGAGCCTTCTCATTGGATCATTATTTATAGGAGCCACCCCAATCTTCATACCCAACCACGTGACTATTCCAGTTGACTGATGACATAGCGCGACCTCGTTTTCAATTTAAAAATCTGCCGTCTAACTGGGAAAATGTTATTGTTGCTGCATCAGCCAGTCATTGGCCCTCCGTAGAAGGGTTCAATACTATAGGCTAGGGAAATATGAGTTGGGTACCAAATTGAGGTCAATGTCAAATATCAGAGGTCACTTTGATCTCAAAATCGGGAAATTAGTTTTGTGTCAGTAGATATATTAGAGGGAGACGATGTGTCCCGTAATTAAATTCGGGTAAAGGTCAAAGTCAGTGTCACCCCAATATCATAAAATCGTTAAAAATAACATTTTCTTGTGTCATCAGATACGGCAGTATATATGTTTTCTTTGGTGAATAAAAATTGGCTTGTGGAAATGAACAACTTCTTCAGTTGCCTGGGTGATTTGGGGGACTGCTATAGATTTAATTACCTCCAGGACTCGGAAAATGCGTCGGGATGGCACCTTTTATTGTCAGCGCAATCCGGATAATACGGGACTTTATCCCCACCGATAAAATCATCACTATCATCGTTGTTCATCAGTCCGCAGAGTCCTTCAGTTTGACCTAAATCAGCAGTTGTGGGTTCAATTTTAACGAAGAGAAAGGTACTCCCCCGAAAAGATCGTGGGCCTATGTAGACCTTTGTCCCCGTTGTGAGAAGAACCTACAAACAAGCAATTGTAATTGTTCAGTTTTCTAATACAGTAATTCTTAAAGCTTATTGATAGTGAACCCAACCTGACCTGTACCATTCAGGGTGCATTATATTCACTAGGGTGTGGACAGTCCCACATTCTTCTTCATCCATCAGATATTTTATTCTGAATTCTGAGCCACATTTCCCATTTTTCTTCGCTCGAATGTTTTCCCCAAAACATGCATCCCCTATAACTATTTGAAGTGATATAAATCAATTTCAGGTACACTGGGACAACAAAATACACAGATTTGAAAACTCATTGAGTACACCTCGATGATTACCATTTTGTTCTTGTCCCATAACGATTTAGTCAGGGACTCATGCAAACAATATTCTAAGCTACAAGATTCAACAGTATAACAGTATAAAGCGTGTGAACAGTCGGTGAACCAAAATAAAAATTATAACATAGACAAATTATTAACTACATATAGAAAAACTATGAGAATTTAAAAGTTATAAATTGGAGCGATATGCAAGAGCATTTGATCGCATAATGTTTGTGGAAGAAAATTTCACAAAAAGTTGACCTGAGGGAAGATTACATGATCTTCTCAATGCAAACTTAGCACGGTTATAACGTTATAATGTTATATAATGTTAATTTGCACAGTAAATAGAAACGAGTACCGCTCTTCAAAATCGAGTGTGGCAAGTGATGTCACCTTAATCGACCTTAATGTCTTGGCTTTTCAGGCAAAATATTCATAATTGTGGGGAAAATCTGGGATGTAACGATATAAACCGATACATGGTACGTGTATCTAGGTTATTTTCCTGTGAATGTACCACATGAACTTGAAGGCATGAAAGTTGTTAAACATAGTCATGGGCTGTATTAAATGGTCAAAAAATCATTACTTTGTGAACATTGAGGATTTAAATATAATACCTTGTAGGGGTTATAGGGGTCGAGTTTCTAGCGTGGCGTCCAGTAGACTGGTTTAAATGTGTATAGCGCAAATACTGTGGGTCAGTATTCTGACTTTTTGCGATTTTTTTTCTTTTTGCAGACAATTTGGCTTTCAAAATAACTGATACACAAAACGAATCTTCTACCTACTGCAAATAATATGTAATAAAATATTGCACTTTCCTGTCCAGATAATATCTATCCACGATAAATGTCATTTCAGATTATGTGCATTTCTCTAATGGACAGTAACACGACAGTATACAACATTCTTGGAAAGTAGAAAATAGTGTCAACGCTTGGTGCTATTATTTGCACAGAAACAATAGGGTAGAAGGAAGAAAAGATTGCCAGTCAAACATCGTTATACCGCTTCACTGTCGTTCTATATAAAACAAAAAAAAACACATGGGACCTTGCCTCAAAGTTGTCGTTGTTTCTAGAAATGCTCATCTGGTTATTGGAGCATCCATATTTTTGGATTCTTGCAGAACGTGATTGCTTCCTTTGGTCACCACACCAGTCCACAACAAAGACGTCTAGTGATGACTGAACTGCTACCCCACAATTACAAAACACGGATGAATCTACAAAGCACTTCTTATGAAAAATGTGTACCTACAAGAAGAAAGTTCATGTCGATTGGTTAAAATCTGAACATGCATAGCTGTCAATATACTATATGTCCATATGAAATTATAATACTGATTATAGCGATTTTAATTCCATTACACGGAAGCAATGTACCTGCTTGCATACCCGAACTATTCTGTTACAAATACATACTATTTCTAGGTACATGTAGAATTCCACGGTTCATTGCTGAAAACTTAACAGATTTGAAGCCGTTTTTGTTTCAATATGCTACACGTACATCATTTGCATGCGATCTTGTGGTACTGGTAATATCAGATAGAAGTCGTCTCACGAAGGCATTATTTCACAGTCTCAGTTGAAGCATTGTATAGAGTATATCCCATATAGAGAGTATATCCCATAATAATGCTGACATAAAAAGTATGTATAATATTCTTTGTTGCCTTTTCTCCAAAGAACAAGCTATATAATTGGTTGAGAAGTAATGGGAAAGTCGTGTTTATTATATACGTACTACACATACAAGGCGCTCTGTGCAATTTAAAGAAGTTACATATTTATATATAGGTATTATGGTTTATTTCATACATCTTTATTAGTTTTACATGATCGCCTAACTTGGAAACACAATATAGATCAACGCGAAATAGAAAAAAATTATCCCGGAAGAACGTAACGACATTCCTGAAAAAATATTAATATATATTTATATTAACACTAATCACTGCCGTCTCAATTCGTTGTATATAAAAGTTTGTTTTAAAATACAGTACTGGAAAAGTAAAATGTATATTTGCCGATATGTAAAATAGAGCACTGTGGTTGATTGGCCACACATTTCATGCGGAACGCCGTCCGTAGAACACAATTTAAATAAAACAGAACACATGTACACAATATTGGGTTTGTATGGGTCGAATCTCAACATACAGCCCTGTTATAGAAAGGCAGCCCATGTTCAGTGAAGTTGGGATTGGTCACGTTTCCGCACAATCTTTTATGCGGTAATCGTTTTTTTATTTTTTTTATCGTTGGTCTGCAAAGAGGCGGGTCTGGAAATGTTCAGACTAGTAATCTGTGCACTGCCCCTCGCGATACATCGTGAACCGTCCCCTAATGAGTTAAGTACCAGGTACCTAGATGATCTATACATATTAGTTAACCGAACGATTTCTGAACTGAACAACGATATTGCTCACAAATAACCTCAATAGGTAGAAGTTTGTGGCGATAGAGAATAAACTCTCCTCGGCCCAGGTGCAGCTCGTACGATCTATAAAGAAATAGAACGATTTATTGAAATACTTTGATGTTATCATGGAAACGTCAGATAATAAAATATTAATAAACCCCTAAAAATATGCAACTGCATGGAATCCTTTATTTCTAATTTATTCGGACCATAGAGAAATACGAACTGCTCTCTATATATTATCGATTATCGTAATTGATTCGGTGAATTGTTTCAAATATGTAACGAGTAATACTAGTACGAAATGTAATCAATTAGTTCAATCAAACATCAGCAGTTGAAATGAAGAATGACTAGAAGAAAATTGGGTATAGATATATTATATTTCAACTTAACACAGATTATCGTATACCCATTTTCCTGTCTGCGCTGGTATAAGCCAGAAACCCCATATCAGCCAGCGAGGCGAATGCCCGAGGAGTGATATGGGGATCGCGGGTTAATGCCAGGGGCGATATGGAAAAGTGTATACCTTATGTATGTAATCATTTCATAACATATTGATATCAACATGAATGATATCATGGTAATTGACGAAATAAGTACATGTAAGCCCAACTCTAATTTCTAAATTGGACACTAGGTAATATGCAATGACTTGCGAATCTGCCTTTGTCCCATTTCAGCGATACGCAATTCGTCAGTACGTGATAGACTGTCTCGATCGATTATCGGATTTAACAGAAAGCTGTCAGGGCAGCAAAACAAACAAAACAAAACAACAACAACACATCACTGCCCCGGTGGTCCATCTTTCATGTAGTCCTCTAAGGGATCGCGTTAGCAATTTTTCGCCGATTGTTGTACTTATATCATCAACCATATACTTCAACAGAGAATAAGTGGTGGTGGTCGAGGTGTTGGTTGGCTAGCTGTTTTCCAGTATGGTAGATATGCCACTACATCAATGGGTAAATTGATATGGGGAGGTAAGAGTGTATGATTACAAACCCCAGATCTCTCGCCTTTGAAATTGTATGACTATGCCATTAGTTCTGCCCCATCCCCCCTATTATTTTGCCTGGCGTCATATACTTCACCTTGATATGTCTCCTCTAGGTAGATATGTCTCCTCTAGGTAGACAGGTCCAATTTCCAATTTCACCTCATATTATTTTTTAGCTACGTCAGAAATGTCAGCTGTATATTTCTCTCCCACTTCGCTCGAGACAGTTATACTCAATTGTCTCTTCTTTGAATTTAGTCATGTCAAATACATGTCAGTTTTATTTTCTGTTCCCTCATTTTATTTTGATAGAGATACACCATGATCGAGTTATCTTCCTTTTTACACGTAGTTAAGTCAGATATTTTAGTTTGATTTTACCTAATGGGAGACTTACATATTGTGGCCAAGCAAGAGAAAATCAGAAAAAAACCCTCTACATTGTACCTAAATATCTTCGATCTACCTAAGAGACACTACTCAGTGGGACCTGTGGGACCGAAGCATAATGGAAGATAAATATAAAACAAACATAATTATCTGAAATGGTTAAAAATTCACAGAATGGGAAATTGGAAACAACTTTCTGTCTACTCAATGGTGTTCATCTCGTACGAGATTTATATAGCGTCCATGTCTCAAAAGAAAATGATGAGGAAATCAAACCGGCTTATCTCACATAACTAAGCATTCAAAGGTGAGAAAATACGAAATGACATTTCGTCTATTCAAGGGAGACAAAAATACCAAACTGACATGACTAACAGTGCAAAGTGGAGACAGTCAGACATGACATTCGGTCAATGAATATGTCATCTCTGTCTCAAGCGATATGAGAGAGAAATATTAAATCAACAAATTATTCATGAGTAAAAACTGCAAGAGAGATAATTAGAAATGACAGTCTCTCCAGCCAAGGAGACCTAATGTGACCCGTCTATCGCGAAGCGATGAGGGAGACATCAAACGGGCGTATTTGACCAGCAACATTCCGCCTTTCAATATGACCATTATCTTGCACGTCTATCGCGAAGCAAATATCAAACTGGCATGTCTGACAGAAAGGATTGACCATCAGGAATAGATTGATGTTTACCTAACGTGAATGACTCGAGCGAAAAGGGAGAGAAACAATAAATTGGCATATCTGATATGGCTAAAAAGTCAAGAGAAAATTGCACTCCCTCTAAGTAAAAAGAACGTACGATAGACTATTCAATGAAATTGTGTTTGTCTTGTGCGTTACTGGAGAGAATGGGAAATAACATATATTTAGGGGGGGGGGACTCCATTTGGCGTATCTGGCTCCGACCAAACTGATGAGAGAGAAACCAAAATGGCATATCTGACATGAGTAAACTTCAAGAGTAAACTGGAGATACCAATGTGTCTACAATTCGATTTTACGTATTTGTTTGAGAGCAAAATTGGGGAGTGGATAAAACTTTCATATAATTAAGGCTTACATATAAAAGATAACCTAATGTGACGTGTCTGTCGCAATGCAAAATGAGGAGAAAATCAACCTGGAGTAACTGACATGACTAAACACTATAAATAGTGAAAATGCGAATAACATTGTCTACCCGAGAGAATACTTAATGTGGTTTGTCCTTTGCGAGGCAACATGGGAGAGAAATTCCAAAATGACATCTCTGAAGCGGTTGAAAATTCACGAGAGAATACTGAACATGTAATTCAGTGAGAAATAGTTCTCTAGTGTTCCTTTACACGTAAGAATGACCGCACTGAGCCAGACGAATTCCTAAAGTGGAAAGCACTCCAGTGCACGATATCAGGCCTGCGCAAACTATATCATAATAAAAAAAACAAGCATTCTCTAGTATCATCTGGGCTGAATGTCCAATATCATAGGCAAATATGTGCTAAATCTCATTTCATAGCATACTGAATTTACCGAGGGGCCAATTTCCGATGTAATAGTTTCATATAGACGTAAGAGTTCTCTTGATTCTAGTACAATTCTTCTATACATGCGTATTGAATGCATCACGGTTTACCCATTTCTATATCGTCTCTGACATTACCCGTCAACACCATCAGCCATTGGCCCATCTATCTCCTAGCTACGTAGCTATATGGTGATACCAGGGCCGATATGTAAATGGGATACATAGAGATTATTGCATACCCATTTCCATGTCTGCCCTGGTGGTATCCGGCCTATATCTGCCAGTGGGCAGTAGGTCCGAAGGCTGATGTGGAGGTCGGGGACTGAGGCCAAGGACGATATGGAAATGGTTATATCATTATCTGTTTATAGATAGCAATGACATTGAAAAACAAGTAGGTTTGGATCTTAGTTTTACATGAAACTGTTTCATCGAAAATTCGACCCTCGGTAAAATGCACCCCATGTAAATTTCTTCGTCCCATTTTAATTATACGCAACACATTAGAGCGCGATAAATATTGTCACGAAAAGTTTAAAATTCACGTTCGATTCTCTGATGAAAACGCACACCTCGTGAAATTTTAATACGTAGCAGGATCCATTAGATCCAGGTGAAAAACACAAAAGTACGCTCGGTCAGACTGCAGAGGGAATACGAAGAGTTCCTCGTGGGAAAACCACTTCTGTGCGCAATATCAGCTCAAGGGCAGATAACCGATAAAAGGCCTTTGCGTGACAACCGGAAAAAATATCCAGTATCATTGACAAATATGTGATAAAATAATATATATTTCATTTACCTCCCATCAAATGTACGCATATGTGGATCGTTGAGCGATTGACATCTCCTGTCAGTCAAGACATAGTCATTGTCGAGTACATTCACCTGCAAAATTGCACATATTCAATATATCATTATCATATCTGCTTCAATTTGAGCTGATGCATGTTTCCATCAGAAATACTTATGATATCTGTTACTATTGGCACACTTCAAGTGCGGTGGGCTTTATCAACCTGTGCAGCTGTGATAGGAGATAATACTTGCTACGAGAGCGAATACTTCTCTATTATTGTTGGTCGTAATATAGTAAAGTAATACAGTAAAGTCAATTGTGTTACAGCTCGTTAGACACAGTACTGAATCCACAGGGATGATTGTAGTCTAAGGCAGAAGATGATGCTACCTGCGTTTGAGAACGTTTGATCGTAGCCAGAAATCCACTTCGACGGTACATGAGTCAACTAGTGATGCTATGTAATATATGACAACAGTCAGTTTAGAGATTCCAATGTATCACGGACCTTCTTCCTGAAAAGGGGCACTTGATTAGATTATTTATAAACACACCGAGGGAAAATCAATGGAAATGACGGAACAACCATGACGACAGAGAAGGAGGATACACTGAAATCAATTGTGGTGACGCAACAATAAAACTGGAAGAATAATTGCTGGGACGTTTGTGTTCTTGCGAAATGAGAGGTACCATACATGGAAAGAATATTTATAGCGTAACATAACCTGCCGTGTTGTAAAATTTTGCTCTATATATAACAGGTGAAACGTAACAAACTGAAGGTAAAAATTCGCAACAATGCGCTTGACGATTTTTCGGACCTTTTTCTACGTATGGGTATATTCACCACTGGATGTAAATTATCAGTTCAGTTATTTTCTTTGGCGATATTGATGATTCAGCTTTCATTCTCTTTTGGCAAATAATGGTTATACATATGGGCTATCATACTTTTTATGTATATTAACCCTATCTGGCTTGGGCTTTTTGGAACCTGTCCAGGCCTGGGGGAGCCCTAATTATTTTTCTTACCCCTTGAGGTAGGGGCTGAAACTTACGACATTATACCCTTGAGTCAAGATCTACCAGAAAATATAAAATAAATCCAAGATGCCCGCTTTGGTGGTGTAACAGTGAGGTCATTCATTTTCAAAAACGGCATTTTTAGTCGATTTTTCAGTCAGATCTTCTGAATTTTTATTTATGCAATTTCACCGCAAAAAACTGCATGACAAATTAGTAAATATTAATGTGATGTGACATAAAACAGTGTTTGCCCAATTTTCATCGCGAAAAAGCAGAAATTTTGAAGAAATATGACGAAAACATCACTTTTCCGGTACCCCACGTTCCCGCCACCTTGAATTGCTCGGGAGGTTATGCAAATAGGCTCAAAATGACCCCAATATGATAAACTATAAAGTCACGGAGTTTCAGCTCTCAATGTTTCGTCGTTTCGGAGATAGCGCAGAAAGTTTGGTAGGGGGTGCCCCCCCCCCCAAGCCTGGTAGGGTTAACATACAGGCATACACCCGGTGTATGTGCTATTTATCTGTTCTCCGCCCCCTCCATTTCATTAGTAAGTAACTTACTTCTTCTTTATGGAAATATTGAAGACATACTCTCAGAAATATATGTGAGGTTCCGAAGTATTCATACGGTTACTGGCCCAAGTATCTTACTCTACATGTTTGAAACAATTTCGAATTTATCGTATTTTAGTCATGTATTATTGCTTGGTTCTCGTGTGATGTCATGTACTGCAGCAAGTTATCATATGGTGCATGTCAACGCATGAAATCTTTTCGTTTTTCTTAACATAATTCGATGCAAGAAGACTTATATGGGCTGCTGCTCGAATCTATCAACTAGTCTGGGAGCCCAGTTAAAGCAAGGCTTTATTTAAGAAATTTGTTCACCGAATCGGGGTGAACGGAAAGAATATCCATGGAAAGAATATCTCTTTTAATAATGTTTTTCTTTATGATAATATGACAGTTCCAAATCAGAAAAAAATATGTCTTAGCTGGTTTTAAATACATTCTTCTCAACTGGACATTCTTTCCGTTTATACTGACAAGAAAATTTTCACCATGAAATTCTATGACCATTTTGGGTATCAGCCACGGCGAACGTAGAGTTCCAAAGTGGTGCAACTTTTTATGTTTTCGCGGCCAAAATCATACTCTACAGCTATTCGTTTTGTTCCACCGAAAATGGGTAGACGACTTTAAACAGTAAAATCACTTTTAAAATGACTCAAATCTGTCAGAACTGCATCAATATTACTCAGCAATAATTGAGTTGTATAGCACCATGAATTGTTTCGGTATATGTATTTGCATTACTCTTCGCATGCATCCAATCTTGCTGTATTTTTTAACACTACGTAGGGCTTTTTCTATACATAGTCATAGTTATATTTCAACCGCACGGTACAGCTAGGGGTAACACTCAAATGTTATATGAACAAAAAGTATCTCTGTATTGGAATATTGGATGTGTGTGCTTCAACTGTAATATCTTTCTTATTCACAGCCATAATTGTCTGAAATGAATTATATAATATTTAATATAAATCAATCGTATGACATCTCTCAAGCACCGTAGCCAATTATCAGCTTGAAAAAATCATTCATTCCGGAGAAATGTTTCGTGTAATTGAATATTATAATATACTCACAGTCTCAAACCACAATGGTTGGTGCATTGGTCAAAATTTTGACATAATATTGTATTTTTGGCGAATCCGATTAATTCTTGGGTATTTCTTCCGACGGTTCCTGGACCCCCGAAGGATTACCTGTTTCAATGATCTTTGTTCGTCAATCTACCTGCATTGGAATTCGAATAGTGAACCATTTCAGATAAATGTGCAAATTCCTGGGAACGGCAATGTCAATGAAAAGTATGACATTGGTATTATTTGGAATTTAAAAAAAAAATTGCGACCACATCGTAGTCATTTAATGTTCCTTGGTATGTTGGCCTTCTGCCTTGGTCGTCACTTGTTGGCGTAAAACGGTGTGCTTGTTGGAAGATTTTTTAACACACTGAAATTGTCTCATTCTCTCGCAAAATCAGCTTCAAATTGCTTCAGGAGAATAAATCACTCGTGCGTGGCAGATCAGTATTTTTAGTTGAGAGTGACTTATCTGGTGGAGTTGACCAACTATAATGGCTAGTAATTCCATTTGGACCGCAGAAATAGCTACAAAGCAACTGCTCCTTGAATATATGCATTCCTTCAAAAAATGCGAACAATCTTCAACACACTACATCACAAACTTTATTTTCAATATATTTCCACGAACCTTAGTTACCTATACTAGACATACGAATGTAATATACAGTTATAAAGGACATAGTTAAGACAAACTGGTTCAGTATTGAACAATGTATTGCTATATAATCAAACATACCCCTTTTGCATACCTTTTCGACTTGATATTTGAATGATCTCCAGAAAACATCATAGAGTTGGAAAGTCACCACCTATCCCGCTACTATACATGTTTGACTCTGGTTTCTATGGCTGAGTAATAACTGATGACGTTTAGACAGTCCAGATCATTATTAAGAAATATGTGGCAGGTTACTTACACATAAACCCTCTTTTGAACTTGTGTTCCACTGAAATTTGATTTCAACCCCCTAGTACATCATACGGTTGGAGGATAAATCAAAATGCACCAGCCAAAAAATTCTGCCAAGCAATGTTGCGCAATAAATTATAATATTTAGACAGATTTGGATAAGTAATTAACAAGAAGGATATAGCAATACCCTGAAAGGGTCCTTTTCATTTATCGTTTTTGCTTCGTTCGTTTAACCCTATCTGGCATGTAGTGAGGGCGGAGTGCACCCTAGTGAACTTTTCTCCTCTGATCCGGAACGACAAAACCGAGGAAGTTGAAACTTCGTGATTTGTCATATTGAAGTCAGTTTGGGCCTATTTCCATATACCACCGAGCAGAGGATCATGCGTAAATTCAAACTGACGGTCATGTGCTATCTCACAAATTCATGTTTTCAGCCTTTTCTGCTCATTTTTTTTCATAAACTTTTCTGGCCTAGAAGGACTAGGAAGCATTTTCCCAAGCAAAATTAATTATTCTCCATTTTATTTGGTAGTTTTAGTTAGAAAATAATCAGAAAATAAAAAATTTGAAAAATCGGGCCACAAAAAAATAGCTGCCGGGAAGATGACGTCACCGTGACGTCATCATATCGGCCATCTTGGATTTTTCTTACATTTCCGGGTAGAGCTTGAACCAGAGATAGTGGGTGGTAAGTTTCATCGCTAGAATAGCGAAAACATATAGGGAGCACTTTCCGCCCCTCCCATCCCTAGACTGGCCAGATGAGATTAAAACGATAAAAAAATAAACCCAGGTCTTTCTACGCCCATCGTTTTGATCTTCGTAGAAAACCATTGGAAAAAAATTCAACGCATTGGTTCGTTCTGCAGTGAACGCCGTTGTTCGTTCTACAGAAAACCATTGCGTTGTTTTCCTTCTTTGTTTGCTATCGTTCGTTGGAAAAAGAAGGCGCAATAATACAGTGACGTGACGATCGCATTATCCACCCTGATAACACAATCAAGCTCCGTGGGCATGGTCAAAATAATCCGATAATTCAATGCCGAATTCTGTGACATTTGGATAGGAAGTAAATTATTTTTACGTGTAAATAGATGTTTGAGTTGAGCTACATAATTATAAGACAAAAGAATGTGATGCACATATTTATTTTCCCGACTTGAGCCGATACCGCCGCGTCAGACCCGGGTAACCCGGTTCGCCCTAAATGCTATATCCGCGCCAATCGTCGATCGCATTATTTGTGGCTAACAGAATTTATAATAATATATATGGAGTCAAGGATATGGACGGCTATATGAAGGAACAGCAATACATCCGCCTTAATCTATCAAGTACCGGGATATCTTGAAATTATACTGTTAATATATATCTTTCCATAATAAAGGAGGAGGGTGACCCGAAAATATTAGCGAAAAGCAATTTGTAGATCACCTTTGTATGACTAAGTTGCACATTATTGAGAGAACAAAGAAGAGCCTATCTCTTCACGGACCAGTGACTTCAGGTGATCAGTTACTGGGTTGTATAATTTAACTTCCCCCTTTCTTTTAACCTTGGAGACTATCTTAAACTGGTGATAGCTGACACAATTGTATAAATGTATAATATATTTTTTTCAGTAATCAAACATAATGATACAGGGAAAACATAGTGCAACCCAGGACTATATATTAACCCTATCTGGCCTGGGCTTTTTGGGACGTATCCTGATCTGGGGGGGGGGGGCGAATGAACCCCCCTAATAATTTTTCTTACCCCTTGAGCTAGGGAGCTGAAACTTACCACACTATACCCCTGGTCAAAATCAACCCCAAAATGTAAAAAAATCCAAGATGGCCGCTTTGATGACGTCACACTGACGTCATTTTCAAAAACGGTATTTTGGGGTCGATTTTTCGGTCAGATTTTTCGAATTTTTTATTTATGCAATTTTGCCACAAAAACTCCATGATAAATTGGAAAATATTAATATGATGTGAAATAAAATAATTTTTCCCCCTTTTCATCGCGGAAAAGCAGAAATTTTGAAGAAATATGACAAAAACATCACTTTTCTGGTACCCCACATGAGCGCCATCTTGAATTTACCCATGCTCCTCTGCTCGAGGGGTTATGCAAACAGGCTCAAATTGACCCCAATATGATAAACTATAAAGTTTCAGCTCTCCATTTTTTGTCGTTCCGGAGATAGCGCAAAAAAGTTTGGTAGGGTGGGGGGGCCGAAAAGGAGGGGGGATGGCATTTCGCCCCCGCCCCCCCCTTCAGGCCAGGTAGGGTTAATATAGTCCTGGGTTAAACGACAGGTGAAAGTGAAATTATACAACCCTGATCAGCTGAAGTCACTGGTCCTTGAACAGACAGGCTCTTCAATGTTCTCTCAATAATGTGCAACTAAGCCATTGTTCTCTAAAACCTAATATATATACCCATGGAACCTGTTGTAAAAGTCCCATTCCTAAAGATTACATGTGCAAATACATGTATCTGTCGAATTATTGATCTACAAAATGCTTTTCGCTAATAATTTCAGATTCACCCTCCTCCTGTATTATGCCAAGTAAATCAGCGGATCACAACGCCCATCACTTTCCATGGTCGTTATATACTAGGGCATTCATACGCTTCGAAACCGGGAACTCTTTTCAAATCACCTGTCTCAAGGCTTGGGTTACAACATTTGAATAGTCCATGATACATTATTTAATTAATCCAGGTCAGATTTTACACATACAGTGGTCAGTTTCAATACGGCACATTAGTTCCGTATGTAACACTGTTATTGATGGTTTAGACAAATGACTTACTATAACTTTGGGAAGCTTAACATTTTCCCAGATATCTTGATTGAATCCTTGTCGTTTGGTTCCAATCAGTGATACCAGTGAGATTTTGTCGCTATAGTTAGGGTCGTTACTCGTCTCCACAGTCATATCGACGGGATTCTGTTGTGTTCCTCCTGAGAGCTTGAAGCCACAGTTTGAAAGAAAAATATGTTCCTGTGCTGTGCCTCTGCATAGCTTAGCGATGTTTTCGTTGGACTCCTCCACAAGGGCAACATTGAATCTGGCTTCGCACAGATCTGGGAAATCTTTGTTGCAGGTTATCGGTAAGGTGGATTGAAACTGTAGTTTTACAGTCTCCCCTTCATTCACATCCACTCTTGGTGTCAACACCTGTAAATATGAACTATGAAGTGTATGTTGATAAAATCTAGTCAACGGGTGTGGTGGTAGCTAATTTGGCAGGCGATTTCCTTCGTGGTTTAACTAATTCAAGTGATTCGGCGCGCATTCAACTGGTCAAATGAGGATACTCCAACTAAATAGTTAGGAAAACGAAAGTCAAATACTGTAACTTTTCGGAATATTCGTTATTTGATTTGCCGTTCTGGTCTGGTGCCGGTTATGAAAGAACACGCTGTAAACTGTTTAGAAACGTCCTTTAACGCATTAGATGTGAGTGGTCGAAAACAAGGTTCATCTTTTCGAACAGGAGATACACTAAAGCCTTATACGCTGGTTTGAAACGATTTTGACAGGTATAGAAATATCCACACATTTGCATGCAACATCTGCATGTAGACGTTCTTGTGAAGAAGACTTCATGATTTGTAACACAAAACATAAACTACTCACCTTAACACCGGCAAAAAATTCCGGACTTGTCATTCTAGGTCCAGGTGTTCTATCTATGGCGTATCGTAGTCTGATTGCACATTGTACCTGATTAACAACCAATGTTGGAATGGAAAATTTCAGGAATACTTGATAGACACATTTTCATAACCATTTAGTCATTCACACCAAAGTTCCCCACTGGTTAAGATATAATGTGCACAGCGGTATGTTACAGTAGAGGTGATTTCGTCCTTTTCGTAATAGCACATGGATACCAGAGTGAACACACGTGACGGCCACCAACGGTTCGCCCTGGTACCGCCATCAGGGAGAAGATTTTGTCATCGCTAGGTCTCGCCGATAGGGTTCTTTGGTGTGTAGTGGTAAATCTATCCAAGTAGAGCCTTCACTACACATCGCTAAATTAGCATATGCCTCAATCCTATTGTAAGATATGGGATTCGTATATCACACACTGACGTGTTCCATCTATCTATAGATGTCAAGTGACAAAAACAATGTTCCAATTAAGGAAGTTAATTAACCCGTCAATAGCAGCAGAATCCAGACAGTGGTATTGAGGTCAGTCGAGTGGTCAGTGCAGTAAGATAGTGTTAGTGTCATCTTTTGCGAAAATTTAAACGATTTTTGAAAAAAAAAGTGTTTGTGAAAAATAAAAAGAACACTCGAATTCGATAAATAATACCTGTTTGCTCGATTTAAACTTTTAAGAGAGAAATATATCTGAGAAATTTGGACGACTTAATAATATGTTGATTGTTATACACAATGGCAGCATGGACATACATTCTAGCTTGTTTTGCGAAGCAACAATAAACTGAAGCCGAGAATGACAAACGCCATGCACGGCGTGTGCCTGGCCTGATGTCTAGTTTTCCGTTTGGACGATGCATGTTTATCGAGTGGCCATCAGCAAGCCCACGCAAGAAGGGAAGTTAGGCCAACCCAACTAAACACCAGTACAACTGTGTATGCATCTCCCATCGGTATGTGTACAATTAACCAAAGAGACATATCAACAGTTAATAATACAGACAATGAATAAAATAATTAATAAGGTTACTGCACAGATATATCTTCTAAGTAGAGTGTCAAAAAATTTAAATATATTCGTTCACTTACCATCATGCCAAGCTTGAACCTATCTCTCCATTCAGTTTCTGGCAAAACACCAAGAGTTTTCACTTCATCAACTTGGAGACCTATATGCGCCCTAGCTTCAACTCCGTTGATGATCCACACGATATCCACATAGTAACTGCCGTTGATATTTTGTTGAATATGACATTCAAATATAACTTGCTCGAGGGTCGTTCCGGGCAAGTCACCTACACTGGGCACAACCAGGGACGTTACATTAACTTTGGGAAAGTCATCTGTAATAAAGGTGATACAGAATGTAATGGAAATAGATGCCCTTAAAAGATACTTTGGAAAGAAGCTTCGTCGTTGACTATGTCGACAGGGCCATGAGAAATTCTTGACAACAACAAAATGCACAGTTTGTCGAAAATAAGTTTTAACGGTAACCAGAGAATAGTCCGAAGGAAGCGTAACACAAATATCGGGCGCATATTTTACGGCTGCTTAGTGTAACATGGGAAGTTCATCAGATTAGGAAGACCTAATGCTTTAAGTTAGAGAATCCAGTCGAAAGACTGGAGGCAAATCGCGAAATAGACTAACATTGAAATGTACAACCCAGAAGCGAAAACATCGTCCAGAATTGGACACACGCATTCAAAGCTTGTCGATTATTTTCGACGTAGAATCTGAATATGTTGAATGTCAGAGAAACCACTTACCTGAACAACCAGGAATGAAACCATCTTCAGAAGATAGTCCTGGAGGACATGGGACCTTGTCACCTGTATATATAAACGAGTGCGTTGAGACATTCATGCAGGCTTCCATTATATGCACCAACTTCAACATTCCTATTCCTTTGTTCATGACCAATTTCCTCAGTTCAAGGGTGTCTGATAGTGGTTCTGGGACTTTCATCAATATTTAATACATGATTTTTTTACCAAGCAAATCGTTGTTCATTATTCGTGAATCAAACTTGGGCAATTTCCTGTGTTTATGTGTATTCAAATTCACCATGGGTCTGTACGTTTCACATTACCCAGAGCCAAACCATACACCCAAAACAATGATTTTATTTTTTTTCCCATAAGATTAGGTAATTGGGACTGTAAAACGTACATTGTCCGAAGAGTTTAAATTACTTTGATGTTCAGAAAACACCTTAAGCGGATAAAGTAGCAGCACATTCTCTTTATTTAGTGTTATCTCTTAACGGCAGTGTACATGTATATACTTGGTGTTGATGGGTTTTCGTGAAACAGTTTTGGTGAGAGACCAAGTTTTGATGTCAGAACCCAGACCCTATAGTTCGTTACGCAACGCCCATAAAACATACCCATTGAGGCTTTTCTGTTGAGGTATGTCAAAGAATGTTCACGCTATTCTCGAGAAGCAATAGGAAGCTGTATTTGTGAGAGAATCAATGAGAATCGGACTATTACTTGAATCAGAGAGTGCAGAACCTTTACAGTGATATTCCATTGGGACCATACTTCTCTGAGGTGAGCCAAATCTGAGAAACACACGAGAACCATCAAAAGCACAGCTGCCCAGCCCATGCATATTCAGCAATGTTATAAATAACCACAACAGAGGGTTTGTCATCGCTTTGTAAATGCATCGCAATGTGAATACAATAATCAGTGAATTCATTAATAATGGATAGAATGCTGGAGCGAGTTAAGGCTATAAATGATAACTCAATAGTATGGGAGAGAGCGGAGGTACCTACGATCCTTTATGGAATGTAAATTGTGGAATTAGATTAACGAAATTTACCGGCATTAGATTTGGTGGAACTTGCAATGAAGGTGGATAGTCGGACTCAATAAGTAAACTACAGCAAAAGCTAAACATCGAGAGCTTGCTTGGATCAGAATGGCTGAAAAGTAGGGGTATTCAATGTAAAATAATGCGGACGAATGCGTAAGAGTAAAGGGATAGATCAGTAAATCTTACTTGGTTACTCACGGAGCTGGTATTACCCAAGTATATGACGTCGACCTCAAACTTAAATGCATGAGAAATCCAGGTCATAAATCTCTATTTAAATGATTTGGGTCTTAAGACTGTAATTGAACCTCGTCTTCTTGTGAGCAGTAAAAAGTGGGCAACTTAGGAGCATTTTGATCCGTATGGAGACAGACAAGAGAAAAGCACCAGTCGTCTCTAAGTTTATTATATTCAAGTTGTGGCTAGGGCCCAACCTGATCTGATTTAGCTACTTCTGTTTGTTTCAATGAAATAACAATTGCTGGTACTTGCCGATGAATGGGTAGATATATGACAATATATTTTTCCTGCTAATGGTCTTCTATCAAAAACGTTATATAATGTTCAGCAATAATAGCAGATTTGATATATTAGCGAGTTGTGTTTGTGAAATCCAACTGTACATGTATAACCTCAAATTAGGAAATATCCACCGAAAACATATTACGTCCCGATAAGGTCGGGTGGTGTACTCCAATATTTACGGATCCAATCTATCTATGTATTATCATTCTGTGCTCGGCATTACTCACGCAAATATTGTATCACCAAAATTGTAGCCTGTATCCCAATCATATAATCTGATCTGTGGTACTATTCAAATTTCAAAGGAAGGAAACAATCCCTCTTGAAAAGAGGACCTGTGTAATGAGACAGCCATATCTACCCTAATATCTCTCAGAACTAATAGCAGATGAGTATAATCTCAGGGTTTTGATTGATCTTTAGATGTATGACTCTCTCCCAAAAAGGGGCATGTCATCTCAAGTGACAATTTTTTTTCTAAATAACGATGCAGTCGCTGCCAGTGTTGCCACATCATTTCCCAGTATCAATGGCACTGTTTTTTTTACCGAGGTTTGCGTTTTTAAATGTCAACAGATTTCAGTCCATTCTGCATATTTAGTATCTTATCTGTTAGATGATACCTGCTACGGTATAAGCTATAATGCTCTTGCTGTTCAACTTTACAACGTATCCAGGGACTTCATCAAAATATCAATTAAAAAAATTCGCTTTCCTCTGAAATTAACCACGCAACGTTTTTGTGTAAAACGACGATGGATGGATGATCTGCTGTCTGTGTGTTACAATTACAGAAGTGACTAACTTTGCTATGGTTACATAGCTTGTAGCAAGACGTGATATGATTGATTCTGGATGTTCTCGAAGCTCCACATGACCCATGTCGCAGAAGGGAAACAAGTGCAATTTGCCGGATATCCATGGGACTTTACATGAATTATTATCGGTCCTGACTTTTCATCACTTTTCCAACAACATTATTTTCGACATTTTTTTAATAATTATCTGCAGTTGAGCAATTGAGGAGTTGTACAAATTGTCAATACTCACCGAAGCAATAGGCTACTGGACAAGAGTTTGTAGGCACCAGTCTGTACACCTTGAACATCCCACAATTTTTTATTTGGATATTAAACGTCTCGGAACAATTGTCAATTGGGCTGACCCTGCAGGCAATTCTGTCAACAATCGAGTCGACCGGCAGAGGCAAGTTCCCTGAAAATGAAATCCGACAGATTAGCACCTAGGATGATCTTTCGTACTACACACGTTACTCACGAGTTATATACAGCCACAACGATAACTTATTCGTTTTTTGAATACTTCGACGAAGATCGAATCTTGTGCAGATGTATTGTGTAATATACTGAACAGGAATTCCAACAACTTATCAGCCAAACGATGTTACCGTGCTTCAGTGGGTGACGTTGACCTCATTGTATCTCTAATCAACGATAGTTTTCAGTATTAATATACTGTAATTGATTGGGAGAAATCGTGAATTATTCATCGCACGGGTTAAACAACGCACACCTGTTGGTGGCTTATACCACATTACAGTAATTACAATACACCGATTATGATTTGAATGTAGGAAGAGGGGAGGGGATGGGATGTCCGAATGTAGCGAAGGATAAGCTTTTCCAATGTTAAAACTAAAACTTGGATGGATCAAGATATATTAAAGATAATGTAGCTATACCTGGATGACTGCGTGACAGTTGAGGTTGGAGTAACTTTACAAAAGGAGACAACATCATTGGGGTGTGGGAACAGAGTATAAAGAGGGTGACATTTATTGGTCATGTATAGTAAGAATTTCAAAGATTAACTCTGATCGGATTCAAAACTCACATCGTGTATCAGGCATCTATTACGTAACAGACGCTCTCACAAAACGGGAAATGGACAGTGAAACGACCGGTTTTATGGGACGCCTATATCTGACTCAATGGAGAGAGCGAGCGTTCAGCAATATTTCAGTTATATAGCCACACCAAAGCTCAGCTAACAGAACAATCGATATACATTTTGTATTTGGTGTAAATTTGCTTATGTCTTATGAGGCAAACAAAGCACAGTCAAATATGTTACACGACTTTTTTGTGCTATCTGAAAGCTGTCACTAATTTCGAAAACTTACATGAATCAGGAGGGATCGCATACACGACCGAAATTCCCCAAAAAACTGTTTCTGTTTTACACGATTTTTTGATAAGTAATTGCAGCCAAACAACTCCGGTATAACAACTCCGATTTTCTATTTGTTATTGATTTCATTTAATTTTAAATTATGTCCTCATTGCACAAGATAAATTTTTTCAGTGCAAATACATTTTAAGACATTGTGAATTCTAATTATTCAGTTCTTGATCGAAATATGATAAATTTTCCAATTAGACGGCCGCCCATGAACACTATTTGTAACATATGTTGGCTTTGTTTCATTGTTAAAACGGGTACCAAATTTGTTATTTATGTGGAAGGATTCAAGGTAGGAGGGGATATCACCCAGATTTGGGGCATTAAAGATCATTTCGGGGTCCTTTGTGTGGTCCCTTGTGTGGTCAAATTGGCATAAATCTTTCCTAGCTTAATTTTAATCGCAATGTTCGTTACCAGTGGGTATCCACATTAAATTACTTGTATGTAGTATAAGACTAACGCCGGTATGGATACCACATTAATTATTAGCAATGGGATCACTTTAGGGTCTTTTAGGGATCAAATGATGTCAAAATAATGGAATTTTGTTTTTATTTCATTTTGCTATTTGTTAATTCCTATCTGTGTGCCATATAGTTTAGGATAGGGTGGATATGAAAACAACTGGGAATTTGAGGTCATTCTGATGTCATTTCGAGATCAAATAAGATCCGAAGATGACCAAAAGAGGCGTGGACCGTAAAATAATTTAAGGCATATTAAAACAACATGGCTTTCTTTTTAAACGAAAGAGGTTTCCTAGCTGAATTAGTTCAGCGGGTGAAGTTTAAGATGAGGGTGGATACCAAACGGATTTTAGGGTCATTTTTAGGTCGCTTCCATTTACTTGATTTTGGTGGCGAAAAGTCTATCCATGCTCCATTAGCTTTATGTGAGGCGAAATTCAAGGTAAGGTTGGATAAAATTAAGATTGGTCAAATTAGGCCAAAATTGGCTGAAGGTTGTTCTTTGTCACATGCGTATGGTACTTTTGGTGCAAAAAAGGCTGTCTGTTCTGAATTATGTTCATGTGGAGTAAGCCATTGAAGTAGAGGCTAAACCCATACAGATGGTAACCATATTTGGGCATTTAAGGTCAGATGAAACCCAATAAGTAGTAGACAAAATGTGCCTTTCACATGCATTTGCTGGTTTTCTTTGTTTATTCATGATGACTATTAGATTCAATTGAGATACGTTTCAAGATTGGGATAAATAAAACGCTAATAATTATCTTCTGAATTATTTGTCAGATCAAATGAGGTGAAAATTGAAATAAAATAATTCTCTGGAGTATTTCAATGGCGTTTTTGGATTGATTAAACGCAAGATATGGTGGTGAGAAAAGATACCTGTGGACTGATACGAAGTCAATATTAGGAGTGCATACCTAAAAACATCGAAAAAGAACCAAAAAATTATCCCTGTCACGGTTTGTATCTCAGCCAAGCTTTTAGCGTAGATATTCATGTGGACGTATTCAATGACATGGCCACACGGCCTGTAGCACCGACCTGAGCGACATTAGATGCAAATATCCAAGAGCGATGATGTAATAGCCCTATTAAGTCAGCCGACGGAAATTGATGAACTATGTAGCCGTTAGATAGAGACGACTCAATCGAAGATTAGTAGAATACAAGTTCTTAATTCAGAACACAGATATGTGAGGCCCGACGCCTATCAAGCGCTTGATTCTCCGCCATGTTAACCACAGTCACAAATTACAAGCACAGTGATTTATACAAAGGGCAAGACTCTAGGACAAAACGTCCACCGGCAGAATCTCACCATATACATTTAGCAATAAAACGCATCATAAATGGTGGTGGAAAAAGATACCGGCGTACTGACACGAAGTCTTAAGATCCCACGGGCAAATATTCTGAGTGCGTTATTTAAAAAAAAAGAAAAAAGAACCATAAAAACTGATTCATGGCATTGTTTGGATCTCGGCCACGCTTTTATTGTAGCTATTGGTGCGGACATCTTCAACGACATGCCCACACGGCCCATAGCACCGGCTTGAGCAGTATTAGATGCGAATATCCAAGAGCGATGATGAAATAGCCCTATTAAGTCAGCTGACGGAAAGTGATGAACTATGTGACCGTTAGATATAGACGAGTCGAACGGGGAAAATATTAGTAGAACGCAAGTTATTATTCGGAACACAGGTATGTGAGGCTCGACGCCGACCAAGCGCTTCATTCTTCAAACACGCATGCACATCAACACCTAATCAGACGAGGAGGCCATTTCAATAGACATTCCATCCAAGTTTAGTGAAATTCTGTCCGATAGTTCTCCAGATATCTTGCGGACAAGGCCTGATTATATATATGTACAAGTAGATGAACGGACACTGACGAATGCATGTATGCATACCCATACCAATCAGATGACGCCATTCCAATGAAGGTTCCATCCAAGTTTGGTGAAACTCTGTCCAGTAGTTCTCCAGATATCTTGCAGACAAGGCCTGTATATACATGTACAAGCTGATGGACGGACAACCGTATACCGGACACGAACGAACACACGCACACACATCAAACCTAATTAATACTGTTTATCCTTTAAAGATAAACCATTTTATTCTGTATTGCCCGCCCAGTTGGAGTTGTGAGATTTACTGGTAAGAGTAGCCTCCCTTGGTGTGATAGACTGCGCAGTTGTCATGTTGTCGCCACATGATTGAATTGCATAGGCAATTGTTCCTGTTGGGGGGTCCTTGAATTGATCGGCCTCTCGCGTCGGGGTTTTTGTGGAACACACACACGATTAATTTCGTCTTCACATTTTTGGAGTTTTTCTGTATTTTTGGTCAAGCTTGTTGCTATCCATCTTGTCATCGGGTTTGAGAAATTAGTTTTTTAACTGAAGGCGAAGTCCATGAAGCGGAAATATTTGATTATTTACACTATTTTTCAGATTGTGTTGCCTGTGGGGTACGGCTGTGTACAGTGGCACGCGGTAGCGCCATGCAGTGAGTGCGATTGAGGTCAAACACCATCAACTCGGTCAAGTGCTGTCAGTGTTTCAACGGTTGGAATACGCCGCACATAAATAATCGAGGAATCTTTATACCATGTGGACAGTTGGTGGACTCCGACTGAACAGGACAACTTGGAAGATTTCCAAGTAACTTGGTGAGTGTATGTCCGTGACAAAACTAAATTATGGGGTAACTGGGACGGCCGTATAAAGGCTATAATAGTTACCGTATCAGTATACTGATGTAATTGTTGTTGTTGTTACTATTGTTTTGGAAATTCAACAACTCAAGCGGGGATGTATTTATGATGAACAGATAAACTTCTTCTTCTGGAGGTTCCCCAATCTCAGTTTTGGAGTTATAACCATTTCTTGTTCACTTGTGTTCGCATGAGCCCCCTCCCACCTGTGATGGTTTAGCTATAGAACCTTTGCTGTGTAGGTGGGCGTGGCAGTTTTCCCTACACACAGTCATTCGAGACTACAGCCATTCCTGGGCTAATGGTTACCTAGTACTGTCTGGCGACGATAATCTGTGAAGTACCATTTCGTGACTGAAAACGCCAACAGTAGATGGTGTGTGCATGTTCCCTGTTGGAATTTGCCAGGGCAAATGACTTAATTGGGGCGAGTTAAATGATCAAGTTATTTATCAGTTAATGCATCACTCAAACAATTATCAGCATGCAGTTTTATCATTTTTGCTGATGGGGCATGTTTTTAGGAATCCTTTTCCCAGATGCTGTAAGAAAATTAAAGTGGAGTCTGCAAATCCAATGGATATATAGCTGAGTGCTATTTAGTTATTTCAGTAGTATACGTAATATATCGTCATACCTAAAATGAAGTACTGCCCTTGTCCCATTGACATAGTTATTTGGATTTCACTCATCCCAGTTCAGCATAGTTCTAACGTTTTGTTTTTTACACCCCCAAGTGCATGTACTTGACTATAATAGGCAGGTAATATTCAGCCTATGTGGACTAGAGGGTCGTATTTTCTTCATATATACATTCGATGAGAATGATAAGGTGAAAGTGTACAAGTGTGAATTGAATCAATGTCACAGTGACAATTTGGAGAGCT
Source organism: Hanleya hanleyi (assembly GCA_036873755.1). Taxonomy (NCBI): domain Eukaryota; kingdom Metazoa; phylum Mollusca; class Polyplacophora; order Lepidopleurida; family Hanleyidae; genus Hanleya; species Hanleya hanleyi. The sequence goes on along the minus strand of JAVTVY010019913.1, from coordinate 27,138 downwards.
GTAATTTGGTAACAGTCTTGGAGTGACTTGAATTGTGATTGATTCGAGTAAGAGTATTTGAGTGTTGTGGTACATTACGGGCAACTAAAGAAGAGCAGTACTTTTTGTCTCTTCATCCCAGTGTCAGGGTGAGAGTTCATTCTCCTAAAGCAATTAAGTGTATAGGCTTGATTTGAATCAAAGTATCACAGTATAAGTACCAGGTATAGGAGAGGTATGTTTCTATCACAGTGTTTCCATTCAAAGGTGCTATTTTGCGCCATGCACCCGCAGTTTCACTTTGACCCTATCCCCATGCAGGTTTGATGGTTTAATTTAATTTTTGACGTTGGAGGAAATTTTGAGATACTGAATATTGAGTTTGAAGGAAACTTGTAAAATTGGCCTGTTTACCATGGTCAGTTCATTCTCGCCAAACTAGGGTATTTCTATCCTAAATACCAGTGGTACACATGGTAATGAATCCTGTTCATAGAAATTGATACTGTAAATTTCAGCCAATCAGCAAAGGAACATCCTGGGTATATTGACCAATCTGATCACTTGTTTCACATAACCATTTTGTTACAACAGATTCATTTATATTAAAAGTTGATGAAACGTCACGGTGGTCTGCTATGTAAGATGGTCAAGGTTTTGACTCAAAAAATCAACCTTGATGTTGTGAAGATGTGGTTAGGTTAGTTAGGATTCTTTGTCAATGTACAAAGCATATGCAGCTTGCAGAAGATATGATGAGATAAGAAATGGAGTACTATAATGTTTGTCAACTCATGCCAACAAAGTTAAAGTTAGTTTTTCCTCTGATGGAATGAGACAGAGCCTGTTAATTCATGCCAATCTGTGTTGAACTGCTTGTGGTAATGACTTGCAGGTATTTGTATTTGCACTCTGAGTAGGATGGGCAGAGGACGGTCATGTTGGTAAGAATGATGTCAGGATTCTCATTCTGCTGAATTGTTTGTACAAGTGTTTGTGGCCCTCATGCATTCTGCTTGACAGATTACAGTAAGAAGGTTAATTTTGTGGTTTTTGTACAATAAGACTGCACTGCACTGTATATATCGTATACAGAGGATGAGAAATAACCGGTAACATGCGTTAAGGAGGTACATACAATCCAGATGTCAACTATAGTCAATACTGGATTCTTTGTAAAGTCCTCAGAAACCAGGGACTTCAAATATTATTTATTGAACATTTCAGTATGTAGTCCGTTAACTCACGAACATTTACTTATTGTCCCACGTTGTGTTCCATGCCTTGATGATCTCACGGTGAAAATTATTCTTGTCGAATGCATAGATTTTAAGATTGTAAGAGATGCTTTTTATCGAGCGACTACTTTGGAAGATCTTTTTAGTCCGGTGAGGGAGGATTGCATCTTGGGTTATTTGAGAGAAATCGGGCTGTTATATAAGTTTCAATGGGTGTATGTTTTAATGCGTTGGATTATTAAGTTAGTGACTTGAGTACTTAGAATTTTGTTGATCGTCGCTATAAAGCTGAAATATTGCTGAACGCGACATTAAACCTTATTTCTCTCTCTCTCTCTCTCTGTAGTCAGTTAAACTGGAGATATGAGGAACTATTCCAATAATATCTGGAATAGCCTGACCTACTGGCTTTGACTTTTGAGAGCAACATTTCTGCAGCTACATATGTAGTACACATAGGTAATGGTGGCCAGTATGCCAGTTGATTTATCTCCAATCTCTAATGACATGCTGTCTGTCTGATTGGGCCTCTGACCATTTACCAAACACTTGAGTATGGTTGGGTTTCATGCCATTCATCAACCAGTGAGAGCACTCAGAAAGTGCACCATATCATGCAATGTTCCAGAATTAGTCAATCTTGTATTCAGTAGACCAATTCCCCACAGTAAGACACAGGGTCCAGGAGTATATATACATGTAGGACAGAATTGAATTGCCGGTGGTGTTTGGACAGAAAAAGTGTAGTCCATTTGTGGACATGGTCACGTCAATATGGGTATAGGGTGATTTTGTGCCAGTGGGATACAGTGCACCTATTCGCTGTATTTCAAGTGTTATTGTTTGGCTGGAAGTGTCACAGGATATAGCTCTGGCCTTGGGCCCCACGCTGAAATGGGCCTGTTATCGAACATTTGACAGTGGTCGGGTTTCACGCCAATTACCAACCAGTAAGAGCACCCGTAAGTAAGCATGACATAGCATACTTTTTGGCATTGCCAGTGGCAGTTTCGGTAAGAAACGTACTTCGCAGTCTGTTCAAGTGTGCATTCATATCAACATGAATACGTGTTAGCCATATATAGTGGTCATGGCATTTGGAAAAAAAAAGGTGTAAGTAGGATGCGCAATTCCTTAGTATTTGCAATTCTCAGAGCGAATGATTTCAAGCATTTGTAAGCTAAATAAATTAATAGGCAGGTAGAATTATTGGTGGGTGAATGTGTTTAGACACATTCTAGTGGCCGAATTCTGGCGGGCAGATAGGGGTTTCAGTTAGGAAAGTTTGTATATGAGATAGAACTCATTCGGTGGGTGCCACCTCGACGAATTCCCGCGGGGCACCCGGTTATGTGGCTGTCCAATCGATGTGTTTCCCAAGGGACGTGCAGTCTAAGTGATGTATGATCTTCACTCGATGTGTTTCCCGAGTGGGTGGATGCCACCTTGACGAATTCCCGCGGGGCATCCGGTTATGTGGCTGTCCATTCGATGTGTTTCCCGAGGGACGTGTTGTCTACCCAGTGTGGGTGTGGGTAGCGGTAAGTGTGTGCTGATCACTCTATGTTGTCACCCCTCCTAGGGTTTAGGAGCGTGGGTGCTACGGTATCTAATGAGACAAAATATGTATCATACTGGGGGGTTGCTGATGTGTCATTACATAGCAGACGGTCAGCACTAAAAGTATATATCAGCCCGCTGGGATTTGGTACACTATACCATGTAAGTTAGCCAATAAAGCCGTGGCCGTCTTCATCCAAACCTCTAAATATGCTTTGGTGTGAGTTTGTTTAATTAAGGGCAATATCACTAGAATAAATGATGTGGCTGTCCCAATGAAGCTTCCGTCAAAGTTTGGTGAAATTCCGTCAAGTAGTCCTTCAAATAACTTGTAGATAAGGCTTAAATATACATGTATAAGTAGATGGACAGATGGACGGACACCGGACACGGACGAATGCACACATACACACACTAATACCTATGCAGATGAGGGAGCTATCCCAAAGAAGCTTTCATCCAAGTTTGGTGAAATTCGATCAAGTGGCTCTCATGTTATGTTGCAGACAAGGAAAGGGGACAGATACATGTAGACATACTGACAGACGGACTAACAGACAGACAGAGAGGCAGACAGCACAAACACTAGATGTCTCCCCCGACATAGATTGGGGAAACTTAATAATACGCATCGTAGAAGTTTGAAAAGTGAAGGGAAAACATTCGTTATATTTAGAATTCAATTTTAAAAGGAGTTGGTCCAGGGTCACGTTAACATCGTTGTCTTCATGAATGATATTGTTCCAATCGGTATCCTTTGGTATGTTTGGAGGGCGTTGCTAGTTGTGATGAGTTTAAGATGTTTGCGGACAAGTGTTCCAACCAAATTTGACACCATACGAGTGGGGCTATTCGCGTAATTTGACTATGTTGGATTTTTGTGGCCAAATAAAATTGAAAGCGATATATTTGGATGATTATCTGAAGCAGAAACATGACTAATGTGGCACGAATATTAGCAATATTAATACATGTGGTTGAATTCAGCTGGCTACCGCTCATCCCCGCCCCCCCCCCCCAACACAAACATTTACCCTAATGGTTTTAGGGCTCATGCCCGGGCGTGTGTACAATTGTCACCTTTTTTGCTTTCCAAAATGACCTCCAATGGCCGAAGTTGAAATCACGCCGCACACAAAAGCAACAGTAATTAACGAAACAGCATATTCAAGATTATATGTTTAGTAAAAACAACTTGCGCTCACCAACTTTCGCTCACATGTGAGCGCATTTGACCTTTAACTTGCCTTACTTCCATTAATCAACGTACTATCCAGCTTGGATATCCATTCGTATCCACAAGCTAGAGCCGATTTTTACCTATTTTTAACCTCATTGGACACAAAAGTTACCCTAAAATGAACCTATTCCTAATAATTAACGTGTTATCTATGCCTAGGTAAATTCTACATACAACTAATTCCGCTTTAATAAACATTCGTAAAAAAAATCCGTAAAGTTATGACGGATTTTCATCCATTTTGACCCCAAAAGTGATCCCAACATGATCTTAATTTAATAAGTAACGTGTTATTTATGCCTGCCTTGAAAGCTACACAACATTCAACTAATCCAGTTTCGTAACAATTATTACGGTGGATATTAAGTTACAACCGATTTTTATTCATTTTTGACCACATTTGACACCCAAAGTGACTCCCGAATCAAGGTGGTATCCCCTCCTACCTTGATCCCTACCACAAAGGGAACTAATGGGATGGGTTCCCATTTTAACAACAAAATGTCATCACAACTTTTTAAGCGACTTGATGTTCTTGGCCGGCCATCAAAAGGATGCCACGTGTTAACTTTATACTATTTTCCATTGTTCTACGTATACAAATGATTTTTATCTTTTGGTGGACACAAATATGTGAAATTGACTGGTGAATGGACATCGAGCTTACCGTTCAGCCATATTGGATAACCAGTGTTACAGGCCCCAATCTCAGGTGGAGATGTTGGCATATCCTCGCCATGGAGGCTATTAACCCTATACCATCCTGGCTCAAGAGTGAGATCACAAAACCGTATCGCGGTCTTCGGGTCTTCTGGGCGATATAATGCGTTCCGTTTCTCTGCATTTGTAATCACCGTGTGGTCAATACACGGATCTGCTGTGGAGAAAAATAGTATATTAGTTCGTTTTATAAAGACACATGCGATACAGCAAATAACATAAATATTGTTGTTTTCATACTCTTGCATTTATTTTATATTAATTTTGCTTTTTGAATATCTCATTTGCTTACTTCCTGTCGTTCTAATTTTAAAACATATGCGAAGTCCGTTTGCGTTGACAAATGTTTCGTCTTGCTACAGAGAAGCTTAATTGCACGAGTAGCATTTACTCAGTTTACCTGCCATGGTAGGGTAATGATCTGTGATCAGTATGATGGAAAGACAAACTAAATTTCTCCAAGTCATCAAAGCCATCTCCGCACCAGAGATTCAGAAATCAACTGAAAACTTATTTCAAATTGAAGCCCTGATAAAGACCACCCTCACAAAGGATGACCTAACATGCCATTATCATATCACATATCAGGAAGAAATGTTGTATTATTTATGATACTGTTTACAGGCCGAAACTTTGGAATTGCGTCCGCATACGGAGAAAAAAGAACAACAATGTGATAAAACCTATATATAGTCATATTATAATGTGCTTGTTTCAGGACAAATGTATGTATTGCTCTCATGGGCACTACTTTATATATCATCGCAACTCTTTTGTAGGGCGGCTTATTTAATGTTTTAGCTATCTTTTTCGAAAAAAATGTCGTGCATTACGTGTGGTGAAACCTAAGTAAATAATAATTTTACTACTTACTTCTACTTCTTTGCCACGAAGATCTCCCAGTGAAACATATTCTGATCGACTGTATAGATCTTAAGATCGTAAGAGATTCTTTTTATCGAGCAATTAATTTAGAAGCTCTTTTTAGTCTGGTATACAAGAAGATTGTATATTAGGTTATTTGAGAGAAAAAGGTTGTTGTATGAATTTTAATGTATGTACAAATAGAAAAAAATGGATCATAAAACTAGTGGTGGGGTCACGTTTTTATGCTTTTTCTATGTTTGCTAAGAGTGTAACTGGAAACGACGTCCCGCCGATAAAAATCTGCTAACTGGCGGTCTACCAGGCGCATTGATTGGCTCAATTTGAATCAAGATGCGCCTCCCTTACGAACGCTCTAATTGGTTACCCTGTATTTAGAGCGATCGTAGCTGTGGGATATCATTGTACATTTTTTAGCAAACGTAGTCAGCCTAGTACGCGCGCGCACTTTCTGTGAGGGAAATCTCACTCTCGGTAAATCCCCGTTCACAGGACCAGTATTGTTCACAGTAAGTTGTTATGCATTCAATGAGGAAGTGAAATTATTCAGACACACTGACATCGGATATCTCACTCGCCACATGCTACCAATGGCCCAATTGAATCAAACTAGGACACCACAAAAGTCAATATGCCCAGCATTCAATCCATCTCATCCAATGACAGCCGCAACGTATCGGTGGCCTAAAAAAACAGCACTGAACTTGAACTTTATTATTACGCTCAGTTGACACTAAATGAGATTTGAGGATACAAACATATATAAATTTACACAAGTATGACTAACATTAAGTATGACTGCCATGAATGTATAGGTTATTTTTAGGCGGGCTAAATAAGTTGTTGATAACAAGTCTCTGAATTTATTTATATCTTGTTGTGTAATATAATATGGAGCGCTATGACATGTTCTACATTCGCTGATAAACTTTAATGTGATGATCCGATCGCCTAATTTCTGTTAGAGTTCTGCGTATTTTATGTTCCCATGGTAGATGCTGAAATAAAGTATCGGTTGTACTTAAATATCTACCCAGTGTTTTAGTGTTCTACACTTTAATCCGAGAGCCAAGTTGAAAAAGACCTTATTTAAGAAATTTGTTCACCACTCCGGCAAGAAAATATTCATCTATATGGCCTACAATGACTTTTTAAGACAGCCACGGTGAATGACATATTGTTATTGCTGGTGAAATGAAGGTGTGCTCTTTTGTTACCCAGCTCAGCGGGAAATAAACAATAGAGTGCCCCTCTTGTCGCCAGTAGTCAAATAATCTTTAACGCAAACCTGTTATATCTAATATACCCCTTCCCCCTATCCATCTTTGATTTAGTTGATTTTGCCGCCTCGAGCAAATTGTTTGATATTGTAACTAAAAAATAATATTTTGCTCTTTAGAATAAACAATGACCACGATTAGAGTGCAGCTTTTAAATGATGCGAGCTAAACGGAGAAAATACAAAACAAAGGTTAAAGGGAGATCCAAACGGTCCAGGGTCACTTCTAAGAGAAGAAAGTACTCACAATTCTGAGTAATTTGCCCTTAGCCGCATGTAGATACTTCAAACGGTTGCGGACATATTGGTGTTGGAAATACATATCCGGTATGCGAGGAATTTATGCAAATGAGATAATGTGATGTCTAGAAGTGAAATGCTGATAATGAGATACTGATTATTCATAGTATTATGCAAACTATATGATTTTGTTTTTGGAAACATTCCAATTATTTTTAGAATTCTGGATATCATAGCAACCAGTTACAGTTACTTTATTCTGATTTTCGTGCAGGTTATGAAATCATTATAAAAGAATATTCCTTAATAAAGGTCTATTAATAACGGTCTATGTCTAATAATATGCTATTTGTATTCATTGAATAAATCACTTTAACCATTTAAGTTCCCGAGGTAAAGCCCCTGGTTACCGGTTGCTATGATAACTGAATTGATATTTCTGAAATCATTGGTAACCAATTGATAAAGGTTATACTCCATAATAACTTATAAACACAATGTTAATGAAATGCAAAACAATCAGAATCCTAAGTATCTTACGAAAGAACACATACCATTATATATCTTTCTAATATCTCTATTTCACTGCGTGACATCAAAGCTTATTTGCATATCAAATTTATACCAGACCCCAAACTAATTTAAAGTAAAATATAACAGCAGTCAGTAAGGATATTTCATGAAATATTTTTTTTTTTAAATATGGCAATAACATCTCTCTCTCTCTCCCGTAAGTTTTAATTTCCCATTTGGGTTCCCCTTTAATAACAGCCAATATAATACTTTTGCAATCTACTGTCTTCGATAAAATTGCGAAATGCATTGCAATATAATACCCCGCAACAGCCCACACCCTATATTATACAGTTTTTCCATTTCATTCTGGGCTGTTGATGGATTTCGTGTAAAAAACATGATTCGGGCAACTTTATTTTGCTGGCTTTTTAGACCTAATTTCACCATTCTCGCAAACTCAATGTCGGTACAGAGGGACGTAACTCTCCTATGGATCCAGTTAGCGAGTATGTAATGCCACTACTAGTTATAATATACCATGTACAGTGAAAAAATTTATATATTGCTCCGGGATGGAGCTACGACTTCAGGAGGCAAACAAGAGTTAACCAGCCCAGCCGAAATTGAATAATAAAGAGTCCCTCCTTTCGCGTGAAATATTCTTTAACGCAAACCAGTTATATCTATATTCTTTATCAAAATGAATACTAACCGTTGATATTTGAAAATGGCCCTCAAGAGACATTGATAACAATGACGTAAGCATGATTACAACTTAGCAGTGTGCGTTCAAAGTTTCGACGGATTGCGCAATTAATAAGATACAAAGTTGGCCCCAGTACACCTCCCTTTCAAGGAAAATAAGGTATACAGGAGCACATTTCAACCTGTTGACATGTACATTTTTATCAACACATTTCCCAGTATCAAGTTTTAATTTGTAACTATAAGAGACGGAGGCGTTTTATTAACGTACGTTGATCCTGTTTGATTACTCAACGTATGCCAAGCAATATAATAACTCATTTCAAAGGTTCAACACCAACGAAAAATGCCTTATTTCCATTCTTCAATATCCATTTGCAGAGCTTAACAAAATAATTAATCAGATTGCAAAGGTTTAACTTTTCGAGTCCCGTATTTAGACATTGTTGCAGTCATAGCTGGGATAGATGTAAGGTAACGCCCCGCTGCAAAAAAAAACTAACCCACAAAAGTTATATGCATGCAATCTGTGAGTCGAACTCTAGCACACCGATCTTTCAATACAAATTGCACTGCCCTACAATTGATTTCTGTAAATTGCCGTGTTCATAATTGCAGTACCATAACCATTATCCAAACCTGTGTATGCACAAACCACTAACAAAATAAAACTATAGATATGAATAGTTATAACGCCTTCAAATGTTCAAACAAAGCAAGCCAATGTCTACATGCTCAGGAATTAGAATTAATCTGACTAATGTTCAATTTTGATAAATCTAGTACTCCAGAGAAGTCGATGTCCATGTAGATTTTCACTTCCCTTGCCCCAAGAAGACCGCTTATTTATATTGGTGTCTGCTTACGTACAGTTTATAATTGAACGCATGTGGAAATGCACCTGAAGAGTTTTCACAGCGTATACCATTATAATTTTGTCGAACAAACTGAAAAGGACCAGTCGATGTCCAAGAACAGTCATACACGCATTAATGGTTCGTATCGGCTTATATACAAGCTTTGTTTATAGTTCCCCTTGCCTTGCCCCAAGAAGGCCGCTTATAATGTGAATTCATGTCCCGGTAATAAAGCTTTTAATTTAGTACGTGGAATGCACCTCAATAAGCGTTCAAAGCGTAATGCAGTATAATTTTGTCAAGCAACATGAAAAGGACCAGTAAGATTACAAGTACAGTCACACACACAGATGATTCGTGTCGGCTTATATATAGGCTTTGTAAATATTTCAATGGTGTTTGACGATTTGCTCAGTTTGCATTGGAGAATAGCGGGAAAACTACTAAAGAAGCGAAAAATCTGTCAAAGCTTTTTGAAAGATCTTCTTATAGAGAAGACATTGCAATAAATTAGAAGTCGGTAGACCTCACAGATCCAAAGTTATAACCCTCTGAACATGTGATTATTTTATCAAAAATTCAAGATGCCGGCCAAACCACGTGACCTAGAAATTTCGCATATTCGGTATCGTTTTGTCACGTGGCACACACATAGATTCATGTCCAAAAATTTATTGGTCGATGGCGGTTATTTTGTTTATCCAAGCAACTCTGATAAATTTGAGTCCCATCCATAGATCATGTATGTCAAGTTTGGTGTCGATCGGTTTGGTAGTACTGGAAAATAAGATTGTTAAAACATTTTCAAAAACGGGGTAAATTCCAAATGACCGCCAAACCGTTCAAGTGATCAAATTCGTAAAACAAGGTACAACAGATCTCTGAACATGCAGTTACACCTCCAAATTTCAGCTTAATCGGTCAACTCGTTTTTCTGTTATTGCGTGAGAAAATATGGCAAAAAAAGGAAAATAATAATAACTGGAGATATGAATAACTCTAACGGGTCCAAAGCTCAAAATGGTCAAACGTATACATGCTTAGAAATTAGAATTCATCTGACTAACGTTCAATTTCGATAGATCCGGTATTTCAGAGAAGTCGATGCCCAAGTATATTTTCACTTGCCTTGCCCAAAGAAGACCGCTTATGTATATTCGTGTCTGCTTACATACAGTTTATAATTCAACCCACCTGAAGAAGTCTTAATAGCGTATTCCATTATAATTTTGGGAAACAACCTGGAAAGGATCAGTCGGTGTCCACAAACAGTTAGCGTCGGCTTATATAAAGGCTGTTTTTTAGTTCCAGTTGCCTTGCCCCAAGAAGACCGCTTATGTAACTTCCTGTCCCGTTAAATACAGCTTTTATTTGAAGGTATGTGGAAAGCACCTCAAAATGCGTTCAAAGCGTATTGCAGAATAATCACACACCCACTGGTGGTTCTTGTCGGCTTATATATAGGCTTTGTTTATATTTCAAGGTTGTTTTTCGGTTTTGAAGAGTTGCTCGGTTTGCATTGAAAAATAGTGGGAAAACTGTTGCAGATACGAAAAATCTCCCAAGAGCTTTTCGAAAGACCTAAAAGAGAAGACAATGCAATAAACTAGGACCCAAGGCTATAGCCTTCTGAACATGTGCTTATTTTATAACAACATTCAAGATGGATGCCAAATCACTTGACTTAGAAACATAAGTTTTAGATATTCTTGATCATCGTGTCATGTAGCATGCACCTGGTTACTTGGTTTTGCCAAATCCTTAACTTGGTATGGTATTTTATTGGTGAATAGAGGCCATTCTCATTCCATTTGGATGAACTTCTGCCATCTTGGATTCTTGAGGAGTATAATGTTCCTCACCTATCACACCTTCCTTGCATTTGGATACTTTTCTCTCAATCCATAGTCCCTGCACCAACATCCAATAGCCTTCTTCAATGTAACACAATATTTTGTTTCACCACAACAGGAAATTATCATCTCTGCAGTCTGAGGACCACTGGCAGCAGTTGGTTGAGTGGGATGGCCAGAGGGCTGAGTGAGAGAGCTCGGATGACTACTGAGATACAGCTGCACTATTATAATTCTTGATAGATGTAACTAATTTCCACATTACTCATTACAGGTCCATCACTCACTCAGTCATGAGACAAAAGAGTACCACCAGTCTGTCTGGGGACGACAATATGTCTAGACATGGGACTTTTCAATAATACAAATATAATGAAAGCTTACATGAGTGAAGGACATTGCAAGGCTATGAAATACCATCTTCAAACTTCAAACTTAAACTATGCAATGTTCCGTTTTATACCCTGATATATTGGGGCAACCTTATTTATCAAACCGGGACCAAACCAATATTTTTGAACAAGTGTAATGTAGTAACTCTTTACAATTAATCAGCTCAGGGGATGAATTTCATTGGTGGTTTGACTGTCCACCATGCTTCCAAATCTATTCAAATTGGAACGGTTTCACTGTGTGGGTACCCTGTGAATCCAGGGGTATTAAAGGAGCATTTGGAAGTAAATAGGCCTGGAGCAGTCCTGATGTGAAGTACCTGTTTTAGCAAATGGTCCTTGAAAATCTTTACGTAAAATCTTTTTGGAAATCTTCAATAATTATTTGAGCTTCCACTTTTCCTACACCTTTACAAACATCACATAAAATTCCTGTATATCGGTTGATGCAATTTCTCAAACACCAAATACACTTATGGCGACCAAACTTGATGAACTTGTGTATCTTTCATGAAGTAGAAGCTTATCGAAAACGATATTATATGGAGTTATGCCCCTATTAATTCCACTCACAAATTCTTTTTTTATTGATTTCCTGATTTTTCGGTCACACTGACCTCGACCTACATTTAGTATGCAACACATCGCCCAGGGATTCAGGGATTTCCTGTTTTTTTTTAGGCCAGTGACCTTTGACCTCTGACCTTGGCCTTCGTTTTGGTACACGACACATCGTATTCACAGGGTATTCACTCACCAAAAATTGGAACTGCAGATAGAAAACTGTCCCAGATATGACATGAAGGACAGATAGACGGAAGGAAACCGCCATCACAAAATACGTCCGCCTTTTGGCGGGCATATAAAAACCACAATGGGAGCATTGGGAATAGGTTTTTACCCCCAACCCCCGCCCACCATTTGGTCAAAGGGTAATGTTGTCGTCATGTACGTCCGTCTGTCTGTCACAGCTTTCTCATTACCAAGATATCTTAAGAACAACTTACCCTAGGCATCCCAAACTTGCTCGTTACCCAGAACCCTATTGAATCTGACCCGATTGGGTGGAAACTTTAGTGGCCATCTTTAATTCATGCGAGACCATTAATCTTGTGTATCTCGGATACCATTTCGCTGTTCAGTGCGAAACTTGGTATAGATCATCGAAAGAAACTTCAAAGGAATGACCGAACCAGTTTCCCTGATTGGGTAGAAACCTTGACAGCCATCTTTAAGTTATGCAATATCTTTAATGATGTATATCTCTGATACCATTTGGGTATTCTATACGAAACTTTATATACATCATCGATGTATCAAAAGACTTGCAATGAATAATCACATCACTTCCTCTGAGTTGCTGGAGGGATGGGAGGCCATCTTTAGTTTATGCGAAATCATTAACCATCTCCATCTCTGTTCAAATCCTTGCTGTAAAATTTGGTATACATCATCGATGCTCCAAGAGATTTAGAATGAATGACAGATCTGGTTTCTCTAATAGGGCGGAAATGTTGGCAACCATTTTAAATTTATGCAAAATTATTAATGATCTATTTCTATGATACTGTTCAAGTGCTTCAGATGAAACTATAAATCAATGATACATCAAGAAACTTACAATTAATGACAACCAGTTTCTCTAGTTCGGTTGTAAACTTGATTGACATCTTTAATTTATGCAAAATCTATACTTTTGGTACTGTACAAGTGTTTGATGTAAGACTCTGTATAACAATGAATGACAGAACTATTTTCTCTGATTGGATGGAAACCTTGGCAGCCATTTTTAATTGATGTAAAATCATTGATGATCTATCTATTCTTTGATACTGTTCAAGTGTTCAATACGATACTTGGTGTACATCATCGACACATAAAGAGACAAGTAATGAATGGCAGTTTCTCTGATTGGACGGAAATCCTGTGTGCCATCTCTAATTACAATTTTTTTAATAATTTTATATTTGTCACTTTACTGCTTCGTGTTCCTGACATCTTCAAAGTAGTACACTGTATGGTTCAAACTGAATACATTATGAATGGCTGGCAGCTTCGTATTTGATATGCTAAAGGCCATGTTATAAACTATTTAACCTTCTACAAACATCTTTTCGAATAAACCAGAATCTAGCCCTGTTGTAAAAAGTATGTCACTGTGCATAAAAAAGTGACACACCTTCTACATGGCTGCCTTGAGAGGAATGATCGAATCATGCATAGTTTTCAGTTATTGTCATATTGGTTCAATATGATAATAAGGAGTAGGAGGGTAGAAACAAGTACACTAGAAACACCTAAAGCAAGCTTTAGTTTTCATCTAATTCCATGGGTAATAAAGCCCTGTTGAACAGTTCAAAAACTGTAATCAAGTTACTGAACCGGTAAATCCGCAGCCTCATGTTGGGGAAAGTCCACATCTCCTCACTTTTTTCCATTATCCTTTATGGATAGCAATGTTTTATACATGTATGTATGCTTATCTGATTTACCATGTTTACCCTGGTCATATTTTTTCCTATCTTTCAGAGTTGAAGAGGGCAAAAATGGTGGACCAACTTACGATCCTGTTGGAATTCCATATAGCGGTTTCAGACCCTCTATCTGTGCTTATGTGACAATGCTGTTTCATTTTTTTTAAGGATGCTAATAATAATAACAAACTTCGTGAGTTCAATAACATATAGACTGTACTCATTTGAGCAGCCAGATATGATTCGATCAAGCCATGATGATCAGGCAGTGTAGAATCGGTCATGCATGATTAACTCTCGAACATTCACTAAAGAAAAAAAACAGTCGCGATGTGTAGTCCATGCCACGAATATCTCACAGTGAAATATAATTTGATTGACTGTATAGATTTTAAGATTGTAAGAGATTCTTTTTATTGAGTAGCTACTTTAGGACTTCTTTTTAGTCGAGTAAAAGAAGAGTCAATTTTATGTTATTTGAGAGAAGTCGGTATGTTGTATAAATTGTAATGTATGTACATGTACTGGTGTTTACTGTGTTGTGTTGATCACTTTTAGATTACTGGGTTGTGGGCATGTTTTGCTGACATACTTAGAATTTTACCTGAAATATTGCTTAATTCCTCAATTCTCTCTCTCCTACTTATGAATGTTAGGTAATTTGTACATGAAGTTTGATCCTGCGCCTAATATCAGATTTGTTTGTCAACTTCTCATATTAATAAAAACAGTCGAAATGCCAGTACCTTGGACTACATGTAGGTTTAACGGTCATTGTATATATGTATCATTATGGTCATTTTCCAGACCTCACCTGTCCTATTCAAGTATTAGCTTATACTGTTTTGTAGGGTTCATAAATCTTAATAAGTGGTACTTGGACCAGACTAAATCCACCAGCTGTGACCGGTATATTCAACCACGGAGCTTACTGTAGTAAGCTCCATGATTCAACAAACTGTTTGAGCAGCAGGTCATACAGTGGCAGAAGATGAAAGTTCTAATGTATGTCAAGATTCAGTCATCGGGGAGTGATGCAGGTTTAGGAACCTTCTGATGAATGTTGTTGTACGATTCAATCACAGTACTATCAAATCCCCTTAACAGTTAGAATTCCCACAACGACAAACAGCAATTATCATTCCAACAATGTCTAGTGAACATGATATTTTAACTTATGAGGTAAAGTTACATTTGCTATAATCCTGTGGATAAATTATAAATTAAGTATTGGGTATTAGAGATGATGAAAATTTATCAGCCTATGTAACTGTGAAAATACATGTAATGTTTATTCTAGTATGTTCTCCCTAACAATTAGGAAAATGTTGATATTCTGGAATCCAAATGTAAATATGGCGTTTGACATACACAGAATAGACTGAGCTCATTGCTTGGCAAAATTTGTCATTATTTTCATTAAATTGCTTCATACCTTAGTCTATATTTAATAGTTTTAATCCCTTCTGCCAATTTTGACCTATGGGGTATTGTTGTCGTCATGTATGTCCATATGTCAGTTGAAAACCGATTCACCTATGCTGACTAAACTTGGTGAACTTATATATCTTTCGTGAAGCAGAAGCTTATTGAAAGGAGTCTTGTTGGTCGATATCTTAAGGACCTCGTTTTGCCTTTAATTTATAATGTGACAAAATGGGGGTCCAAAGCCAAGGGATTTAGGCTAGCGCATCTCTTGTCATTATTTAATTTAAAATTGACCTTTTGCTATCCCACATGCATTCTCTAAACCCAAAGTTTTAAGCTATACAAACTGCAAGTAGGATAGTGCGAGGACTCGTTTTCCAGCATCAGTGTAATGGGACAGGGTGTGGCATAGTCGACAGTAGTATATATACGATTGTAAGACATTGGTAACTGACTTCCTACTGGTTAGTCACAAGCTAAAAACTGTTCAGTAACAAACAACCTGGTATCTGACCGGTTACTGGTCAGTCGCAGAGTGGTATAAACTGTCCATTGCGTGAAACTGCTTGAGCTGGTACTGGTCAGTTACTGGATAGGAACCAGCAGGTATCTGATAGGTAGAAGGCTAGTAACTAGTAGGTTATTTGGTATGTGCTTTAGAATAGGTTAACCAGAACCTTTAATTTATAATGTGACAAAATGGGGGTCCAAAGCCAAATCTAACCACTTACGTTGACCAAATTACTCAATCCTTTGATAGAAAGAAACAAGTTGACGCAGTGTACATTGATTTTTGTAAAGCATTTGATAAAGTTAATCATGCACTCTTAATACACAAGTTCAAATCATTTGGTATATCTGGTAAACTTCTTGAATTCTTTACATCCTATCTTTCTGGAAGACGTCAGAGCGTTATTCTCTCTGGTTGTAAGTCTTCGTATTTGCCAGTTTCATCCGGAGTTCCACAGGGTTCCATTCTCGGCCCTCTTCTCTTTGTATTATATGTTAACGACCTACCCGATGTGTTAAAATGCTCATTTGTTCTTATGTACGCAGACGACTCGAAAAAAATTCGAGAAAAACTCCTTAATGGACTGCATTATGTTTCAACAAGACTTGGATCGTTTCGTTTCGTGGTGTAAATTATGGATGCTGGAACTCCATAGCGCTAAATGTCTAGGGATCACGTTTACGAACAAGCGAAATGTTGTCACTTTTAATTATGTTTTAAATGATATTGTCGTCAAGAGAGTGAATGAGGTGAAAGATTTAGGTATTTTAATCTCTAGTAATCTTAACTTTTCAGACCATATTTCCAACCTTTGCTCTCAGTCATTAAAACTTTTAGGCTTCATCAAACGTTCATGTAGATGTTTTAAATCCACCAAATCTTTCCTCTCATTATACCTCTCACTCGTGAGGAGTCGACTTGACTATTGCTCGGTTGTCTGGTCTCCTCATGCTAAATGTCATTCAGATTCATTAGAACGAGTACAAAAATGTTATTTTAGATTTATGTGTTTTAAAGAAGGAATCATGTATACGGATTTAACTTATACTGAACTGTGTAAACATTTTAATCTCACTTCCCTTGAAACGCGGAGAACTCAATTAGATCTTATGTTTTTACATGTTATTTTAAACTCTAGGTACGATTCCTCTTACTTGTTAGCACAGATTCCATTTTATGCACCCAATAGGCAGTTACGCAGACAACAACTTTTCTATTGTCCGTACTCCAGACTTGATCTCAGAAAGAACTCTTTTATCCCGCGTGTTTTACAGAAATATAACAGTATTAATAGCGTTGATATCGAATTATTTAGATCAAAACATGTTTTTAAAAGATCGATTTTACGTCAGCTGTCGCTGTAATATATTTATAAATGCAAGACTGTCGTAATATGTGCCATATCATGTAATTTAATTTTATAAATGAAAGACGGTCGCAATAGATGTACATCCTTTAACTGAAGTAACCTAATTTATATTACCTGTTTGATCTTAAGTAAAACCATATATATATATTCTTTTTTATATGTTTGCAATTTACCAATGTTCACCTGTTATAATGTTTGCAATGCACTGTATATAGTATTTTCGTGACCTGTAAATGGAATCAATCCGTTGGTCATTTTGAGAAATAAATAAATAAATAAAAGAAGACTATTCTGTGAAGTCATGTGACGCAGTCAGTATGTCGGCACCTCTTCCCACTTCCCTTGTAGGTGTTGTAATTGTACAATGGAAGTCAGTAACTGTACAGCCACTTGGGGAAATGGTAACGTTATAGTAACTAGGTGGTAACCATCTGATTTATGAAAAGTTACAGACTGTTGACTGGGCAGTAGCCATTATGTCAAAACCCGCTGGTAACCTTTCAGTAACTGGATTATATCTGCATGGTAGCCACCTGGTAACTGAATTACATTTAATTTAACAGAATATAAGCACTTCAGTAACCGCCCAGTAACTGAGCAATAGTCGCCAGAGACTGACAGGTTACTGTTCAGTTGAAAACTGAAGGGGACCTTTTCTACCAGTTACCTCCATGGTCTAAATGAACAGCTTCTGGCTAGTAACCAGTCTGTCACGGTGTGAAAGCAACCGTGGTCCGACAGATATGAGGGTCCGGGGACCATGGTATCTGGATCAGGGTGCCCCCCGCCCC
Organism: Hanleya hanleyi; assembly: GCA_036873755.1. Taxonomy (NCBI): domain Eukaryota; kingdom Metazoa; phylum Mollusca; class Polyplacophora; order Lepidopleurida; family Hanleyidae; genus Hanleya; species Hanleya hanleyi. The sequence goes on along the minus strand of JAVTVY010019913.1, from coordinate 9,101 downwards.
CAGATCCAGATACGAAGGTCTTTCCTCGGAAACAGTTTTCCCCCTATCAGCAGAAACCAGGGTCTGATATTATGGTGTCCGGGTCATTGAAATCTAGATAGGAATGTCCCTTCTCATATATATATGACCCGGACCATGTCATCTGGCGGACAATGGGCGCTTCCACAGCTATGGAAGACCTCAAGAGTCCGGCACTCCACCGAGTCCGGTTGACCTATATATGAAACTAAAGGAATAGTAAAGACTAGAAATTCTGAACAGAGATCCGGCCAGCAAATCGTTGGTGCAGTGGATAAAGGGATAGACGGTGAACAGTACAGCAGAAGATAAGATTGTGGGTTCTATCCTAGTCGGGGTCAGTTGAAAATGTTCTATTTTCTGCATTTCTAATGTACAGCTTTAGTACGTCTTATCTTTGTTAAATATATATATACATATATATATATATACTTTTTTAGAAAAAATAATTTTATGTATTTAAGTCAATATACATCTTTACGGTGGCCCATATACGACATGCTATTAATTTTAGTTTTGTATATATTTTTTTAGTTTGGGTGGGGGGGTTCTTTAGTTTTCACCCGAGAGAAAACCTTTTTCACTTCTAAGTTTTCACCCAGGTGCAAACGTTTTCACCTGGGCGCAAACGTTATCACCCTGGTGGAAACCTGTTTTAACCCATGTGAAATCCTGTTTTCACTCAGGTGAAATATTCTCACCCCGGTGAAATCGTTTCCACCCAGGTGACTGGAAAGTTCTCATCCGGGTGAAAACTGAACCAAAAGAAGCAAATTTAGAGCTAAAAAAAATACAAACTGGAAAATAGCATGTCGTATATCTTCAATATGTCGTGAAACACCGTATATAAGTACTACGAATCCTATTTCTTTTTGGTATAACCCATTTACAAAGAAATGCAAAAAGTGAGTCCTTGTGACTCGCAATTAGTATATTTTGTAGACTTCATATATGGCTAATATGTATACATTACGGTAGTTCAACCTAAGGCGCTCGCAAACTAATGGTATATTTCTGACAAACACGGGGTATATATGCCTATTTCAGTCCAAGATTGAATAAGGGTGGCCCATAGACGGACATTCAAGAATTAGGGTGACACATAGGGGACATCGACAGTTTTTATAAATTTTTTGATTGCATTATTTTATTACACTTTCTACATTTCTTGGGGATGTTTTTGATTTTCGCCTATTTCCTACAAACAGATTTTAGTTCATCACATGTTTTCTTTACGTTTTTGTCATTTCTAGTAACGTCGTCATAAATCACTTTATCGTTTTTTCACCGAAAACCAAACAACATTCTTGGAAACGTTAACACCGTTAACGTTTAAACCGCAGAGTAAACCTTTAAACCGTCGAGTAAACCTGTAAACTGCGGAGTAACCTTTACAGTGCGGTTGCTAGCTTTACTTCGCGGTTTAAAAATGCGAGAAATCTGAAGAAATTCTGTGTTAACCTTATCTGGTCAGGGATGTTTAGGACCTGTCCAGGCCTGGGGGGCCGAATTTCACCCCCTCCATCCCTAACTATTTTTCTTATCCCTTGAGGTAAAAAGACTGAAACTTACCACACTATACATTCCCGGCAACCTGTACAAGAAAATGTAAAAAAAATCCAAGTTGCCTGCTTTGATGACGTCACAGTGACGTCATTTTCAAAAAATACCTTTCTTGATCATTTTTTGGATCAAATTTTACGAAATTTTTATTCATGTAATTTGAAAAAAATGCGTGATAAATTACCCGTAAATATACCCGTGATCCTCTGCTCGGGAGGTTATGCAAATAGGCTCCAAATTACCCCAATAAACTACAAATTCACGGAGTGTCAGCTCTCAAATGTTTGTCGTTCCGGAGATTGCGCAGAAAGTTTGGTGGTGATGGGGGGGGGGGTGGCGTGTAGCCCTCCCCCAGGCCTGGTAGGTTTAAACGACGAACTGTTTGCATAAAATAGTCCAAGATATACAGAAAACCCCCTGAAAAGTCGGAAAAAAGTCGATGTCCCCAATAGGCCAACGTATAGAATACATAGCCGGTGTGTTCTGCATACATGTTTTTTTAATCCAGAATATGTGATGAATAAACTATTATCTTGCGAGTGTCTTAGGATCTTTGTTCCTTAGGATATTTGGTTCCACATAGATCCAAATTAGCGTCTTCGTGGAGCAATTTGGTTCTTTTTTTATTGTTATTTGATATTGTGAAAATTTGAATCTGTATTTTGGTTCCGCCTGTTACGATAGAGCACGATACAATGAGCCAAACTGGTTTAACGAAAAGCCAAATTTTGTACCAAGATTCCATAGTATTGTGTATTAAAACAACGGATACAAATTCTGTCTGTACAATATCGGATTTTTTTTGTTACATCGATCGTGGTACTTCACATGCCCATAATTCGATTTTGTAGCTGATTGACGGTGACTTATTTTACCGAAAAGTAAGTAGAGACAAAAAATGACCGGAAACGGAAGTGGCTTCACAAAGATCATACGGGATTGACCTGTTAGCGCGACCTGTTGGAAGTAGGCCAATAACGCCGTAACTCCCTTTTCTATACTATTCTCTGGTACACATGTTCACGTGTAAACTGGATGGAAAATCGGAAGTAGTAATCGAGGCGGACACTGGGCTCCAGGTTAGGACTTTGGTCTCCTGCAAGCCAGTGTCCCAGGACATCCAAATTCAGACCTGAATGCCCGACGGACAATTAAATCCTAATCTTAGTGTTTTGGGACACTTACACATGTACGTCTAGACGCGAGTGTCCCCCGGACACTGGATGCCACCGTTTCCGTCACAGCGGATTGCCTGTGTACCATTATTGGAGCGATATGCAAGAGGTGGGAAAATTGACCACGTCTGGCGACTAAAAAACAACCATATGACTCTACAGGATAGCATTCGTCAACACCTAACACTCAGACTCGAGAATTCGGTGGACTCTCGGACGTAGCCTTTAGTGTCTCAGCCGCGCTTTTATTGCAGCTGTTCATGTGGAGAATATGAAGTATCCACACGGCCCCTAGCATCGGCCTAAGCGGAATCAGCTACGCTAGCTCTGGAGCTGTGATGACAGATCAGCTCAAACAACTCATCTGATGTTAATGGATGAGCATCGTGGACATCTGAGGAAGCAAACGCCTCAACATGGTAACATGGTAAATGCAATAATACCCAGGAAAACTAACCTGTAATGCCCGGTAAAAACACATTAGGTGCCATTGACATTTCTCCCAGTAACCCCCAAAGTATCTCGATGAAGTTCCTTGAACTTTCGATTAAAACCGACGGCCAAACACACAGAGTCGGTTAATACAATTATAGTAATATGTAGTTCAACATTTATAAGATTCTATTATTCCCTTGCATATCGCTGCAATTCACACACCATTGCCCATGGCTAGATTTTGTACAGTTGACGTTCTTATTGGCTAAACGCTGATATATCATACGTTGACACCACATTGCCCATGGCTAACATTTCATTTCGATTGAACTTGGCTTGAAAACACTGGCAGATGGCGCTTTTTTCTACAATCACCACTACCTCCGCTGATAGGTCTTTCACTGTCTTATTGTCACTGCCGCAGGATTTGACTACAATGTAGTCATTTCTTACTTCTTTTTTAGAGTCTGACGCAAGTGCTGGGTTGGTAAGTTTAATCCTTAAATCTCAGAGGTTAAGAAAAATAATAAGGGGGAGGGCTACATTCCCCCTAGGCTTGGAGAGGTCCCACAAATCCCCAGCCCAGATAGGGTTAATGTGTGGCAAATTTGGAAAGAACCCAGCAAAGCCTCATTGATTGAGTTGCATTCACAAGAAAAAGTGCTGGGCAAAACATTGGACCGTGTCGTAAAGGTCACATGCACATCTTCTCACAATGTGGTAAATTTGGAAATAATTCAAATTTAGCAAAACCTCTTTCCTGTGTTATATTCACATGAAAAGGTAGCTTTTGGAAGAAGACCTCTGGACCTCTAGAGAAAACATCGGATCGGGTCGTAAAGGTCATATGCACATCTTCACATGGTGGCGATGGTGTGTGACAAATTTGGAAAGAATCCAGCAAAACCTCTTTGCTGTTTTACGTTCACAAGAAACGGTAGCTCATGGAAGTAGCTTTATGGATGTGCATAGGGCATAACTCTGGAGGAAACATTGGATTGCGTTGGAGAGGCCACATGCACATCTTCAAATGGTGACGATAATGTGGAGCAAATTTGGAAAGAATCCAGCAAAAACTCTTTGCTGTGTTGCGTCCACACGAGAAGTTAACGACGATGCCATATACCGTTATTAGGTCCGGTCAAAATTGACGTGCGTATAAAATTGAAGTGATATGCAAGAGGTGGGAAAAATTGACGACGACTGGCGACTAAAAAGCAACCATATGACTCTACAGGAGAGCATTCGTAGACAACTAACATTCAGACTCGAGAATTCGGTGAACTATCGAACGTAGCCTTAGTATCTCAGCCGCGCTTTTGTTGCAGCTGTTCATGTGCAGACTATGAAGTATCTACACCGCCCCTAGTACCGGATTGAGCGGAATCAGATACGCTACCTTGGAAGCTGTGATGACAGATCAGCTCAAACTACTCATCTGCTGTTAATGGATGAGCATCGTGGACGTCTGATGGAGCAAACACCTCAACATGGGGTTAACATGGTAAATGCACAAATACCCAGGAAAGCTAACCTGTAATACCCTGTAAAACAATTTGGGTGCCATTGACATATCTAACAGTAATCCCAAAAGTATCTCGATGAAAGTCCGTGAACTTTTGATTAAAACTTTGACCGATCGAGACGCCCAAACACACAGAGTCGGTTAAAATAATTATAGTAAGATGTAGTCCGCCAGTTATAAGATTCTTTTATTTCTTGGTTTCACACACCACTGAACATGTATAATTGACATTCTTGTTGACTAAACGCTGATATATCATGCGTTAACACAACAGTGCCCATGGCTAAAATTTCATTTGGATTGAACTCCACGAACTAAAAACGTATTAATATGCTAAACATATCTATCTGTGCATTCAATTTCAAGTCTTACCTTTGAATACATATCACCTCGTATTTATCAGGAGAGAAATCGAAAGATATGGAAAGTCCACGTTCATACAGCGATTCAAGTTTCGTCTCCCGAGTAATATTTTGGTAAGTCAAGTAGTATTGACGTTTACATAAGGAAAATATCCGCCAGTTGTTATGTTTCTGAGACCACAAATGAATTTCTGCAATACATTATTTGTTGCGCACAGAAAAATACCCACGTTTCAAGCTATGAACTCTTGCAGTTAAACATGAAGTAAAACAGCATCGGCGACAGTCGGATACTGCGTAGTATGAGAGAAGTACAGTTTCCCATGTATTTATTGTCTCTTTCTGTTTGCTCATGTGTGTTTTCATACTGCTTCCATGTTCTATGCATGCGAGAAGTTTGTTTTCGTATATCAGAACTGTATGTGTGCACATGGCCTGTTCGACTGTAGATTTCAAGTAGATAAAGCATCTAATCTATGAAAGCCCTCGGTTGTGCTCTGTGCCATCAGAACACCCATGATCAGTTTGTCAGCTTAACATAACTGTAGAAACGAATAATTAGTCACACTGAGAGCACTAGTTTCCAATACGCATCCTGTATTTATTGTCCATTCAAATGTTTACTGGCCGCAGCTCATAATACACCTCTATCATCAATGTACCACAGTAACTAGTAGAACACGCAGTTCTCAGTTATATCCTCCGCAGAGTATTAATTTGGCGATTTCTGGACTTATAAACACCTTCTAGATGATCTAAAGATGTCAGCGCGGATGGTTCAAGCTACAAGACAACGAAACTTAGTATTACCAGTAAAGTAACGAAATCTGATCACAGAATAATGCCAAGTACATAAATCGAAAGTTGACTTACAACTCTACGTGATTTTTACACTAACTTCAGTATTTGTTACTTTTACCTTACATATTACGTCTGTAAATATGTTTATTTATCATTTAGCGACATACTTACAAAATTCTTGGCCCTGTAGTTTCCACAAGAAACTAAGTTTCACGACAAGAAATGACCGCAGTCAAATAACATTTTCACTTCTCAATACTCGCCACTACCAAAGCTCGCCACAAACCCAACATTCTAAATCACCAACTCATAACTAGGAACCGAAACGAAAGAAAACATAAACTCGCATTTTGACATCTACATCCCGGCCCCTTAAATGTAGAGCTAGCAATCTTAGGCGAAACATTTAACCAATCAAATCAATCAGAATTTACAACATCCTACCGATCATTGTGTAAATCGTGACGACGATCACAACCTGAGCTACTTCGGAAAGATATCAGAATCGTTAATGTCACTAGATGATCAAGTTCGTTGAAATCACAATGTTAGCAGTTAGATGGTCTTATACCATGTCTAGTAAACAGTCAATTAGTGACAGATTCGAGCAAACACAACTTATGCACTCGTCTCTTCAATAATGTCCCTTTGGATTTCAACTCGACCGATCTGACGAGACCATCACGACCAGGAAAAGTCTTTGTGATTCTTCCCAACGGCCACATCTTCCTGTGGGTATTCTCGTCGATCATCAGGACGACATCTCCTTCACAGAAGTTTTTTCTGGGCTTGAGCCATTTTTGCCTCAGTTGTAACGTGGGTAAGTACTCATGTACCCAGCGCTTCCAGAAACGATCAGCTAGAAACTGTACCTGTTTCCATCGTTTAAGGTAGGTATCTTCCTTACAGAATTTCCCAGGAGGGAAGTCAGGTCCAGATCTTAATAGAAGCAGGTGATTTGGGGTAAGTGCTTCGGCGTCTAGAGGATTGTCCGATATCACAGTAATCGGTCGGCTATTCACTATAGCTTCGATCTCGCAGAACAAGGTAGCCAACCCCTCATCATCAAGTGTTTCGTTGGCTAACAAGGCATTCAGAATTTTTCTGACCGTTCTTATCTGCCTTTCCCATATTCCTCCCATGTGAAAAGCCGTTGGGGGGTTGAACTCCCAAATAATCTCCTTTTGAATCATATAGCCCTCGATCTTCTTTTGATTCCAAGCACCTATTGCCTCATTCAACTCCCTTTCACCTCCCTTGAAGTTAGATCCATTATCTGACCGGATCTTCTCAGGCTTGCCTCGTCTACATTCCAACCTTCTCAAGGCGTTTATGAAGGAGTCAGTGTCCATAGAGTCGATCTTCTCTATATGAATGGCTCTGGTAGTCAGACATGTGAATAAGCAGCCATATCTTTTCACATGTATCTGGCCCCGTTTCACTACGAACGGCCCAAAACAGTCGATTCCTGTAATTGCAAACGGAGGTTTTCCAGGAATGACCCGATCCTCAGGTAAGTCTGCCATCCGTTGAGCACCACGTGGTCCTTGTCTCCGTTTACAATGGACACAGCTTCGGAGAACTTTGTTAATCGCAACTCTCGCCTTAACAATCCAAAACATCTGTCGCAAATGAGACAGAACATGTTCTCGACCCGAGTGCCCCAGGAGCTCATGGTAATGACGAACCACCAGGGTAACAACGTGGTGGTCCTTTGGCAATATTATCTGATGTTTCGATTCGTTGGGAATTGCCGCAGCTTGCAGACGACCTCGCACACAAAGAATACCGTCAGCATTCATCGTAGGGTCCAATCTATAAATGGAGCTTGACTTCGAAACAGATTTGTCTTTGTTCTTGCTGAGTGTCCGAATTTCATCTGGGAAGTGATTTTGTTGAACGAATTTCACAATTTGAAGCTCAGCATCTTTGATTTCTGTAACAGTCAATGATTTGCTGGACATCTTGGCGGAGGTTCTGCTTCTAACCTTCTCCAATAAGTATTTCTTCAATCTTAATATCCATGCTACAGATTTCTTCAATTTGGTCCATGAGGAAAACCTCGCGATGAGTTTACTGACTGCACACTCAACAGGCTTTTCACAGGTAAGGCACGCCTTAGCTTCTTTCTTGATTTCGGTATCTGTCACTGATAATTCTAGGATTTCAGGTGTAGTTGGCCACTGTGACGGATCCTGCCAAAGGAAATCTGGTCCATGTTTCCAACGTGAACTAGCAACTATCTCATCAGCCCCTAATCCCCTGGATGCATCATCAGCAGGATTAAGTTTGGACTCTACGTGTCTCCAGCTATCCGGCGATGATCCTGCGTGGATAGTGGTAACCCTGTTGGCGACGAATGTTTGGAATCTCTTTGATTCATTCTTGATGTATTGTAAGACGACAGTACTGTCTGTCCAAAACACAGATTGATTGATGTCGAATTTCAACTCTCGCCGGAGCATCTGATCAACCCTTACGGCAACCACCGCAGCCGAAAGTTCAAGTCGTGGGATAGACAACTGCTTTATCGGTGCTAGTCGGGCTTTCCCCATCAGAAAACTGACATGAATTTTGCCGTCTGAGTTCACCAACCTGAGGTAAGCCACGGAACCATATCCGTCTCCGGATGCATCTGAGAAATGATGTATTTGACAATCTGTCACTTCACCAAAGTCTTCTGGCTTCACACATCTGTCCACTTTAAACTGCTGGATGTCTGGTAGGCGTTGTTTCCAAGCATCCCACTTGGTTTCGTTGACATCTTCCAGAGGCTCGTCCCAGCCTTTCTTCAGTCGACATTCGCTCTGAAAGATCATCTTGGCTTTGAGTATGACAGGACAAACAAATCCAAACGGGTCGTACACAGAGCTGATCAAGCTGATCAGGCCTCTACGTGTAGATGGTTTCTCTTTTAGTTGAATCTTAAATCCGAATTCATCCGTCTCGGTGTTCCATTGAACGCCCAATGCCCTTTCTGAGGGAAGAGCACTGCTATTGAGGTCTATGTCTTTGACACATTTTGCCCTCTCATCCTCAGGAACAGATTCCAATACCTGTCTGTCGTTGCTGATCCATTTTGTGAGTTTGAAGCCACCCCTCTGTAATAGCGCACTAAGTTCTTTCACCAGTTTGATTGCCTCACATACAGACGGCACTGACCTCAGGCAGTCATCAACATAGAAATTTTCCCGCACAGTCTGGATAGTGATCGGATCGAAG
>JAVTVY010019912.1:0-82271 GCA_036873755.1 Hanleya hanleyi | reverse complement strand
TCCGATTATTTGGCAAGGCTTTGGTGTAAGACCTCCCATTGAAAAGGTAATATCGTGGACAAAAGACTGACAATACAACTTGCGGCAGATCCTTTGTGAATTATATTTCGTGTGTCTTACACCAAATCGTTGCCGATTATTTCCTACCTCGACCCCCCTATAATCGGTAGACCCGTCATGTAAGACAACGTCAATGGGCAACAGTTTGCGTGCAATGTACTTGACCATTTTCTCTTCTTGGTTGAATGGTTCTCCACATTTAGTCACCTATTGTGGGTGTCGTACATGACGGATTTGCCCTAAAACCAACCTATTAACCAATTAACAACGGTAACAAGCCCCTGTGCTATAGACACGGTAAACCAGAGCAATGCACCCAAGTGCTGTCTATTTGGAGAACATGGTCTTGAGATGTAAATGACTGTCAGGTTGTCATGGACAATATACACAGCCAACAAAAGGTGATAACTATCACCTTGTTATGATTACCTTTAAAAATAATGGCCATCAACTCTGGAGAGTGAAGATCGATGATTGTAAATTTAGGTCATTACCTTTTAATTGAGGCAAAATCATCACCCTAAGAAGGTGACATCCATCACCATTTTAAGGTGATGGCTCTAACTCATCCGCTTTTTAAAGTGATAACCAGGTCTGATCACCATTAAAGGGTAATGGGCCAACACCTTTTTTCTGGCTGTGTAGTCTGAGGTACTGTGATATCAGTTTTTTCGGTCTATTCCATTAATTCCATATGCTCAGAAAGAAAATTTGCGTATTGGCTTGGATATGTTTTTTTTAGGCAAGATGTGATCTAAACAATGACTTCTCCAATAAAAACTGTAATTTTCCAATAAAAACATTAAAAAATAAAAGGCTGTACAATTTATTTGAGTCGTTTGTGTGTTTTTACCTTATTGCTGCAAAAGGTCTTTGTAATGTTTATTGGGAATTTGAGTAAACATAAAGTCTTGAGAATTCTCCAAGATAGGTTAGGTGTTCGTCAGTTTTATTATTCTGACATGCAGCCCATACAATATATTTTATAACATTGATTTGTGTTGAATTCATTCAATAGAAATCCCTATTATAAAATATCTTGTAGCAGCCGGATGTTGAACCAAATTTTATAAGCTGTAACTTTTATTTTATTTTTTTAAATTAATGTTTATTGCCATCTCATATGTTGTCCATGAGCTAGGACACCACGAGCATGACACTTTTAATTGTACGTAGGCGGCCAAAAGGTTTTAGCATATTTTCTAGATCAGAATTTTGTGCTGAGTCTGAAAATGCGTGTCTTGGGAGCCAAAGCTTCTGCATTTTAGTCGAAAAAATGCGATTTTTCGATATTTTGACCAAATGTTGTAACAAATTTGTTTTGGGGGGAGGGTAATCCCACTGAAAAAATGTGTACAACAACCAGGAAAGTCAACAAGGAACTAGTTTTGACATCAGTCGATTGGTCGAGCAATGTATGGACTGGAGTGACGTCTGACGATATAAATATGTGACTTTTCATATAGAGACGTTACACGCTTGATTTGCACCGTATTGATATCCGAGTATTATACCGATTTTGTCTCCATTGTATAATATGATGTATTTGACTTTCCTTGGCGGTGCTTTATTTATTTAAGATATATACATTGCTCGCATTTTATTTTCCTCGTGCATTGCCTATACAATGAATCGAATTTCTTTTGACTTTTCCGAACTGGGCCAGGATGTATGAATGTACTGAATTTTCTTTGGCGAGAAAATGGCATAAACATCATTCATTCATCGAACTGGACTGGAGGTCAGGAGTTATGGGCGTCTTTTTAGAATTGTTGACAGAGTACAGCTATTACAACATTCACATAGCGAACTACAAAACATGCATACTGAGCCAGATGTCCAAGGTGCATGGTCTGGATGTATGAGGGCCTTACACCAATGTTCGGTACAGTAAACGTGTATCCATTGGAAATGAATATGCGTGGAAGACAATTCGAAATTCGCCTAACGGTTACTAGGATCCTTCGCAGAAATTTAACTGAACCAGATGGAATAACCGGGATACCACGGCATAACAGGTTGGGGCATCCTCCATATCTCGCTCTCTTCACATCCGAACTATATCTCGAAACTCACATGTCCATCCGGTCCATATCTCGCTCCCTGGCCATTCGGACCCCATTTCGCTACTTGTCCATCCGGTACAATATCTCGCTCCCTGTACCTCCGGACCATAGATGCACTGTCTGGCCATCCGAAACACATTTATTTCGTTCACCATCCGTCCGGACCATATCTTGCACTTTCGCAATCCGGATCTTATATCGCTACTTATTCATCATATCTCACTCTCTGTCTATTCGGACCATATCTCCCTCTCCCCATCTGAACCATATCTCGCTCTTCGCCCATTCAACCGCATCCTGCTCCATGTCCATCCGGACCACATTTCCGTCCTTGTCCATCCTGGCCATTTTTCGCTCCCTGTCCATAGGGGCCATATCTTATCCTTGTCCATCCGGACCATATCTCGCAGCTCCTTTTCCATCCGGAACATATCTTGCTCTCTCCCCTTCTGGACCATACCTCTCCACTCATCCGATCCCATGCCGCTCCTTGTTCATTTTGACCATATCTCGCTTCTTGCTCATCCAGACCATATCTCGCTACTTGTTCGTGCGAATCATCTTTATCTTCCTGTCCATCCGGACTATATCACGCTTCATTTCCATGGGGACTATATCACTCTCAGTGTCCATCTGGACCTGGATCTCGCTCTCTTGAAAAATGTGAAATTAAATTACACAAAATTTCTATCTGTTTTTTTGCCTTCATTGATCTGAGGAGGTGGTTTTCGTATTTCAAACGGATAAATATACCACTTTATAACTGTAAGTATTGTCTTAAATATTTAATCAATAATTTCATTCCACTTCATTTAGCTGCAATTCTTCAGACAAATAGAGATAAAAATTAACCGAATCAAACATTTCGAGGAAGTGGTTCACAAAGGCTTTTAAACCAGACAATGCCAAATATATGAGGTAGATTTTTCAAAGCTTTTCGGTAAAATCGCAAGTGGAAAAAATTACAATAACATATAGTGGTGGCCAATATCTTATGCATCAGAAGGGATTGGAACTATCTAAGCTTGATATTAAGCGGGGAATTTAACTGTCTTTTGTAAACTTTGTGCCACTCGATAGCGAAAATATCTGAATACTGTCTCCATTTCACATGTGAATCTTCTGTGAAACAGATTTCTTCCCTTTCTTGTAAAACTCTTGACAACCCTATGTATAGTTAAAAAAAAACACAAACACTGTGGTAAATGCGTGAGTTATAGACGGCTAGTCTGACAATTCACCCGACAGAGAAACAAGTTCCAGTGTCAAAGTCCATGCAGCTATCATCGACTCGGCAGAGTAATATTCCCAAGCTATCTGCGATGCTGTCCAAAGTGAACAAAGATGGGAAAAGCCGTTATAAGCAATTGACGTGGGTCTTACTGGGAGTGGGAAAGATGTATGGGTAAATAAGTCATGCCAGAGAATGTAAGACTATAGACACGGTTACACTACAACATTATCCACACCTAGCCTGTTTACACTACAGACATCAGGAGATAAAATTTATCTGAGTAATTATTATCCGGACACTATTGACCCTGAACAATATTGGTGCGTTAACTTGACCAGGGTGAATAATTTTTTGTGTATTCACAGAGAATTATCTACTGTTACAACAAATGACAACCAATTATTCAGGATATGAGGAGCCGTGCTACTGTAGCTTCGTCGAGACATTACGTTTAATCGTACAATAGCTGCGACAACAATAATTCCTTGTCACCATGATCATTATTAGTATGGCAATTAAGTTTTATACAGTTATTCCTCTAATAATTCGATCCCCTATCAAAATTCAGTCACCTTCAATTTTGGGGACAAAATTCAATCGGTGGTTCTAATAAATTTGATTACATTCTCAAATTGAGTACTTTCAAAAACCATGGGAATAATAAATAATGAAGGAAAAATGGAGACTATGCATGACTTTGAACAAGTTTGTCAACTTCCTGTTCTTGTCCTGTTCTATAACTCAAGCACATACTAAGGTGTTTTATCATTATAAATACTGGAAATACTGGAATTATTAGAAAGATCGCCATATTTATTATTTCGTATGTTATTATGTTATGTTATTATGTTATTATGTTATTGTCAGTTCGTTCAATGCCGCAATGGTTATATGTGGACTGTAGACAAGCATGACCAGGGTCCTAGCTGTTGGAGCTGTTAGATATGCGAAAGTCTATCAAATATAAGGTCTGGGAAGAGATGTTCGTCAAACCTATTACAAAGGCATACAACAAAGATATTGAGAAGAGAGAGAGGTATTATTTGAAACAATGTTATGATGAAAATTAATCTAGTGAAGTGGGCAATGATGATTACATCCCAAATTCACGTAAATCATATCACATTCAAGAGATGAATTGACAAACCCTGCATGCGAAACGTTTATACTCACAATGAAAACGACGCTAAACCAGGCGAGCAAGATGTGAAAAACCTTATTTTTGAAAAGTTGACGGATAGAACCAATAGCATTATCGATGATACTGAAAAAAAATAATAATGACGCCGAGACCGTTGATTCTGAAGAAGAAACGTTGTAATAAACTTGTAAAACATTTGAGTCAAATTTCACTCAAGTAAGAGTGGAAATTTATCCCACTCAATACTTGAGTGAGATTTTCACGCAACTTGAGTTACTTTTCACTCAACTTGAGTTAATTGCACTCAACTTGAGTGACATTCAATCAAGCATGAGAGTGGAAATTGATCCCACTCAAGTTGAGTGATTTTTTTTAGATAGTATATTGTATGTTGAGCGGATGGGGAGGGTGATTGATTATCGGGCGATTTAATTATGAGTTGCCATGGTGATACTTGGTAGAAGTTGCTGCTAGAATCTGTCCTATAAGAGAGAATGAGGAGCTTGACAGATGAAAACGTTAGGTGATACTCCTGTAGTTATGGGAAAAGAAGAGTATAAGATTATGTTGAGTGTGAAGAAGGTTTATTGTTTAAGGTGAATTAGGACTTGTGACATTTTTGAAATTTTGAAAGTCATTTTTTTCGTATTACTTCAAAGAAATATTCATATTTTCTTGTGTTTAATTGTGCTTCCTATCTTTCTGAGATGAAATAATGCACCCTTGATAATTGAGTGCCTTTTTGAAAATTTCAACCTGACAAACAAAATGTCAAAATCTCTCAAGTCCCCCTGATTCATAATAAGATTGTGGGGATTACATAGTGTGTATGTGACAGTGTCTATGTGACGCTGATAAGAGAGATCATGTGTATAGGACGGGTTGAGGGAAACGGGTTGCACGGCGTTTTCACAAGACCGTTGCCCCTCGCGATGCGATGGAGTGCCCAAGTACATCCATCCATCCATCCATTCAGTGTCAGATAAATTTATCGTGAAGAAACGTGTATAAATACGGTAGTAATGGGTTCCCCTTTGTTACCTACAAGTCTATGTCAGCTCAACAAAGGACACGAGTTATACTGAATCTGCCGTGACACCATCTTCACTAAATCCTCACAAAGGGTTCGATCGATAGACTGGCTAGCGAGGATGCCGTGACACTGAATATATCTATATATTCCAGATAATTTCGGGGGAAAGAGAGGGTTGTGGAAGAAACTTCATGGATGGCGTCCAAGTGGACTTTCTGGATTGCAGCCTGCCTTATGTTGATATTTTAACAGCGGCAACCACAGCAACAACAGGTGAGAGCGATAGAATTCAGTCATTCAAATTTCCAGTCAGCTGTGATTATTTGGCCATATCTAATGTGACTGAATTCTATATAAGCTACAGCCATGGCTTCCTATACGCTGTCACGTTTGGTCGATATTATTGCTAAGTCAGTTAAATAATACTACACAACCAACCCTGTTAATAGCTAAGATTCATAGCGTCTCCCTTCCCTCACCGCTATGCCGACGACAAATACATTTCCCTGGTGGTAACTCGAACATCTCCATGGCGCACTTATTATTACCTTTGCGCCCTATTGGACCTTCATTAACTTGAGAAAATGGACCGCCATGAATAAAAATACAGAAATGGCAGACTAAATGGCCATTCGTCGGTCAAAAATTAATTACAGACGTTAAAATTATCCCTATGGAGCCTCAAAATCACCTGAAATCGAGGGTCAAGAAGATGGGCATTTCCGTCATAATAGACCCCGTGTATACAGGGGATGATGATCACAACATCGATTATGGTATTTTTATTCATGGCGGCCCATTTTCTCAAGTTAATGAAGGTCCAATAGGGCGCAAAGGTAATAATAAGTGCGCCATGGAGATGTTCCAGTTACCACCAGGGAAATGTATTTGTCGTCGGCATAGCGGTGAGGGAAGGGAGACGCTATGAATCTTAGCTAACCTGTTAATGGCATTTGACCCACCTGAGCGGATTTTCACACACCCATTAAATTTTCCATTAAATTGTTAACTTGCTGGGTAGAACAAACCGTCAACAAAATATTGGTGTCTCAGTTCTCTAAGATTCGATGCAGATTTTTCAATGTGTTTTCAATTGAAAAATTTTTTTTGGGTAAGATGGTAAAGCCACAATTTAAACATCACTTTCTTAGTAAAACGGAAAACGGAAGCATCACCTCTTGCATATCGCTCCAATTTACCTACTTCAGAATAACCATGTCAAATTGTCAACCCCACAATCAATCTAGGTAAACCAAGATGGTAAATCAGGGGAATATGATGGCCGAGAGGGGCCATCGCGTCTTTCATTTCTAATTTAACGCGATGGGGCGATGGAGCTATGCGATGGAACGATGGAGCTATGCGATGCGCGATGGAGCTATGCGATGGAGCTATGCGATGGAGCGATGGAGCTATGCGATGAAAAGTCGCGCTATGCGATGCGCGATGAGGCTATGCGATGGAGCTATGCGATGCGCGATGGAGCTAAGCGATGGAGCGATGGGGCTATGCGATGGAGCGATGGAGCTATGCGATAAAAAGTCGCGCTATGCGATGCGCGATGAGGCTATGCGATGGAGCTATGCGATGCGCGATGGAGCTATGCGATGGAGCGATGGAGCTATCCGATGGAGCGATGGAGTTATGCGATGGAGCTATGCGATGGAGCTATGCGATGGAGCGATGGAGCGATGGAGCTATGCGATGGGGCTATGCGATGGAGCTATGCGATGGAGCGATGGAGCTATGCGATGGAGCGATGGAGCTATGCGATGGAGCTATGCGATGGGGCGATGCGATGGAGCTATGCGATGGGGCTATGCGATGGAGCTATGCGATGAAAAGTCATTGCGCAAAGTAAGAAGCAAACAATACAATATCTTTGAGCGTGACAAGAGTAATCCATGTCAGTGAAGGATTTTATCGGGGAATATTTGGCTAACACAGTAGAATAATCACCTGCTGGGCTCTTTTTTCGATTTATCGCATATTAAATTGGACCGGTTTCGCTGGTAAAAACCGAAATTTCTCGAAAACCGTACATCATAGAATGGCGAGATTTGGACATAATTGGGATGGCATAGAGGCCTAGAAACGCGTCTTTCATTTTTTTTTTTAATTATCAAATCTTTAGCGAGATATTCCGGCTTTAGCAGTGTTCGGTAAGTTTAACGATATTTCTTCGGTTTTGGGGCTCTAGTGAGAAAACTAAGAAAAAACGAGAAAACTGAGAGACGCGTTTCTAGATGGAGCTGTCGATTTTCACGCAGTTATATTTGATACTTTTCTTGAAATTGACATTCGAAAATGATCGGTAGAATTTACGAAGAGCAAAGTTCAAATATGAATGATAGACTTGATTATATTCAAAGTTTAAACGTATGAACATGTCTAGAATTCTTAGAAAACAGGCTTTCTAAAAATATATAGTTTTATATACATAATCTATATTAGCAAAGGCGAGAATGAGAGAAATGTCATTGAGCGAGTGTTGATCAGTACAGGTGGATAGCTTAACTTACAGTTTTGGAACAATAATTCTGCCATATTATATCAAGGCGACAAAACGTTATAATCAGCCTGTTGTGTGAAGATGGGTAGAACGAGGTTGTTTAATGGGGAGCGGTTATGGGAGGATGGAATAAATTTTGTTCGGAAAAATTACATGAACATCTCTGGTGCGAGAGCCGCACGAGCGGAGTATAGGCGACTTTTACGTATAAGCTTACGACCTTGACACATTTTAACGTACACAATACTGTTATTCTAAATAATGCCCCGAGAATAAAATCCGTCTAGTTCTTAAGCCCCGCAGAAGTTTACGGTACAGCCTTCTGCTTTTCACAAATACTGTCCACCATCTTCCCTGAGGGAAGTCGATGAACTAAGCCCCGCAGAAGTTTACGGTACAGCCTTCTGCTTTTCACAAATACTGTCCACCATCTTCCCTGAGGGAAGTCGATGAACTTGTGATATAGCCGACATGCCTTCGGTGAGATACCTGCCCACCTACACACTTTTAACGTTGTTTTTTTTCTAAAGATATTCTGTCAATGTGTTACGTGAACACCTGGTATGCAAAACCCTGAAAATTGCCCATTTGTCATATATTATTCAATGCAAACATATAGTTCATTCTGTTCGTTGCAAGGAAAAGGGGAAAACATCTTGGAACTTTTTGACCTGTGATTAAAAAATACAAAGGATGGCAAACGTCGACTTGATTGGCTAGCGTTGATGGCGGCGTGCAGATCACATAATTTTGTTTACACGGCTGATGAGCATACTCAAGCCTAAAATCGAGAAGTACGTTATAAAGCTCCCATGTATGTTTACTAACTCAGTGAATTTGGAATTGTCGAAGCAATGGAACGGAACTGGTTGCCAGCAAATTCACGAGATAAGCACATTACACTGCAGAAAAAATTACCAGCCTATTCCGGTGTCACACTGGTGAAAGAAGATGTCATGTTTACATGCGGAAAAACCCTCTTGCTGTCCCGTCTTTGAAGCGAAAAAAATATTTCTCCATATCAACATAGAAAGCTGTGTTTCATGCGTAGTAAATAGCTTACACGCTTAAAACTAGAGTGTTGAAACTTACTCGTAAAATGTTGAAATGACTCTTTAAGTGTGTCCACAGGGACTGCTCGTTTAAGTGTTGTCCCTGTGGACACACTTGAAGGGTTATTTCAACTCTTTGCGAGTAAGTTTCAATACTTTAGTTTTAAGCGTGTAGTTTTATACCATAAATGCTCGTATTCAAAAGTGACGTAAAACCGCATCGGTGAACGTTTGAAATTGGTTGTTTTAATATCTTCTGCATACATTTGAACACCTCCAACCGAAATCTAATGCAATGTTCTTATCTACCGTGATCACATATTGAAATTTTCATGTTTAAAATAATTGTTAATTTCTCTGTTCACTTTGGCGATTGTGTTTTCGCATTGTAAGACTGTTTTTCAACGAACATGCGCAATGACTTTTCATCGCATAGCTCCATCGCATAGCTCCATCGCATAGCCCCATCGCATAGCTCCATCGCATAGCTCCATCGCATAGCCCCATCGCATAGCTCCCATCGCATAGCTCCATCGCTCCATCGCTCCATCGCATAGCTCCATCGCTCCATCGCTCCATCGCATAGCTCCATCGCATAGCTCCATCGCTCCATCGCATAGCTCCATCGCGCATCGCATAGCTCCATCGCATAGCCTCATCGCGCATCGCATAGCGCGACTTTTTATCGCATAGCTCCATCGCTCCATCGCATAGCTCCATCGCTTCATCGCATAGCTCCATCGCGCATCGCATAGCTCCATCGCATAGCCTCATCGCGCATCGCATAGCGCGACTTTTCATCGCATAGCTCCATCGCTCCATCGCATAGCTCCATCGCGCATCGCATAGCTCCATCGTTCCATCGCATAGCTCCATCGCTCCATCGCGTTAAATTAGAAATGAAAGACGCGATGGCCCCTCTCGGCCATCATAGGGGAATACCATCTAGACGTAACACTATAAAATTCTCGTGCGAACTGTTCGCCGATATTCTGCGAGATCCCATAATAAGCCAATCACGACCATTTCTGACAATGATTGACGTTTACTTCACGGAGATTAACATCTAGCGCGGCACAATGTTTTGATATTTTCTACCCCCGAACAAAGCCAGACTTTTCGGCGGGAGTAAACTCTTTGATCGTCACGGAAACGATGCAATATTTGGATACTGTTTCCCGATAATGTTTATATATTAATCTACGTGCTACCCTTTGTAATTACTGTGGGCGTGATTTTGAAATAGTTACAACAAGCTATCCATCTGATTGGCTAACAATAGTAGTTTCAACTCGCACGGGACTTATATAGGGCTGAATTCAGATATAATATTCCGTGATATTATATCTGAGTTTACTGAGATTGCCCCACGATGAGTATTTTTCTAGAAATAAACGGTTTTACCTATAAACCTTTAGAAATCAGGAAACGTAAAGCGATGAACAGATTAGGGCTTATCCAAAAAAATGTGTTTTCATAGGCGTGCTCAATGGTTATTTTACGCACGGTTAGTGTGGGAAAATTTACAAACTTTCCCACCCTAACCGTGCGTAAAATAACCATTGAGCACGCCTATAAAAACATTATTTAAATTCTATTACCCAAATTACCCAAATTGTTTATCAACAAAGATTATAATGACAAGTTGAAAACATATTTTAAACTTTGACAACCTTTCTCCCCTTTCTTGAAAAAACTCGTCCATTGATGCTTCCGTCTCGGTTGGCATCGTGCCAATGCCATTGGACTAGTTTATTTAGCCTCTCAAATGTGGGGGGAGGGGGGTGATACTGTCGGCCGTGTCAGCTTGTGGAAATTACGTGGTCGTATGTCTATTTGCGTCGCTTTGTTCACGATGGAAACAACAGTTAAACTTGAGAAAGAAAGTTCGTCTTGTAATTTATTTGTTTGTTTTATTCGATTGTTACTTGTTTGAAAGCAGACGTCCCTTTCCTCATCCGACTTGTGAAATGGAATGTCCCAATGAACACCTGTACTTGACGGGTGTTGATTTCACGTAACCGTGCTAAAACGTGTAATAATTACACTGTTAGCTCGATGTTTTTGATAAAAGTTCTATAGAATAACTGATAGTGGTTTTTGCCAACTTGAAGGGTTTCCACTTAATCGGATGAAAATTTTACCACTCGTAATAAGATTGTGAAGACCAAAATTGCACGTCAGCAAAGATGATCCATCAAAATAATCTCACATGGACAAAGAATCGATATTGTACAAACGAAATGTGCAGTTACATTTCTGTCGTCAATTTTTAACCTCCGTCAAAGTGCGAGATAAAAATCCTAGAGTTTGAAAGGTGCATGTACATGTACGTTTAGATGGGTAAATAACCCCAGAGCATTTGCGGTAGAAGTGCCAAAAATAAAATATTACATATACAAGAAATTGTTCAGTTGGCATGAAGTACAATATTATATTGTATACTCAGAAAACTTTCAAGGCACGGAGTCTCATCATTCTCGAATAACAGAGCCGTGAGGTAGTGCATTCGTGCAAAATCTCCAATTTTGAACCGAAAACACCTCATATTTCTTTCTATAAACATATGAAGATAAACGATAACCAGAACCAGCATGATACGGCATACTCGCTGTTCCAATGCGTAGTCGTATATCAAACCTGGTTCTCGTTATCGTTTATCTTCATATGTTTACAGAGAATAATAAGAATTGTTTTCACCTCAGAATCAACTATTTTGCACGAACCTGTTACTCTAGAATCATAAGACTCAGTGTCTTGAATTTTTTGTAAGTATACAATATAATATTGTACTTCATGCCAATTGAACAATTTCTTGTAGTGGAAGTGTTTTATGTTGGTACTCTTGCATTGCACCTGACCTGTGGCAATTTACACATCCAAAGATACAAGATCATTTCCCGGCGTGAAGTCATGTCTCCGGACCCCTCCGGTAACGAGTGCTTTTAAACAGCCAGGTTAACTCGCATCCTTCCCATGCTTCCTTATTTAACAGCATTCATCAATATACTCTCTACAAACACTTACATGAATTTTCACTCAAATAAGAGGGGAAATTGAATTTACTGAACTTTTGAGTGAAAATATAATCTCTCAACTTTAGAGAATCATCTTTCACTCTGCCTCCATCGACTCCTCTAGTGCGATTAAGATTTTGGACATAGCTTTCAACAAAAACTAACTTTAGGTAACAGAATCTCACTCAAGCTGCTATATTCAACTTTTCTACTTGAGTGATTTAATACCCAAAACTCGGGAGAATTTTCAACAAAAATTAAGTTGAGTCAATGTCACTTGAGTTGCGAAAATCCACCTCGAGTGGGATTAGTTTACACGCTGCAGCCTGAATACTAAAGGGAGGTTCAATTTGAGCACATGCTTCATCCTGAACGTGTTTAGGTTTCAAATATCTTGGTGTTTTGGTTTTAAACGCCTGTGTGTTTATATCCAAAACGGTCAGGTGTTTAAAGCTTAAACACATTTAGGTTGAAACAGGTGCTTAATCTGGGCCTCATTTTACGCCTGATGTTCTACAAGTTAGGACAATCCCGCTCTCTAAAATGAAGGTAAAATGGGTCGTTTTCGCTCCATAAATCAGCAACCTGTAACCATCTCGGTCATCTATACGCGGTAAGACTGACCCTGGGATCGTGTGTATCCATTTACAGCCTACTTTCGGCAAGTGCGAGAGGGAATTTCCATAAATCAATACCACATGACTTCGTCAGCCAATCAGCTAAAGTCTGCCGACGTAACCCCAACGTAACTCGCCATTTTCGAATCATGTGATGCCCTACTTGTTGAAAATTACAGATCTATCACACCTCTTGGGTGATACGAAAGTTATTTATACCTATATATTTTGTAAGCCTAGCCTATATCTGTTTCCCAAGTGGTTTGAAAACCTGTAATTTATCAGATTTATCGAGTCTGTTCTCTGCCGGATGAAGGCCGAACAGAATCCCGTAATATACCGGATATCGCTCCGCAATAATGGAGACTCACGATTCGCAAGCCATCTTATGGATGGCGAAGTATACGCAAACGCATAAATTAGTTCAAATAATGAATTCAGCAAAATCCTGTTGGGGCACATACAGACATATCTATCTGCATTAAATGGTAGTAAAAAGTAAATTGTCATCTATCTAATTTGCATAATAATAGGCCAAACATCCTTCACGCTGTTTAAACAGCATTGGCTGGTTCTTCACATGGCAAATTAATTTTATGACATGGGACAATAGATAAATTAATGCCCCTGAAACTTTGATGGATTGGTTAAGAAGGAATTGAGCAAAAACGACCCTTTCTACCTCCATTTTAGAGAGCGGGATCGCCCTTGTCTGTTCTAACCCTAAACATGTGACATGGCGAGTACTTGAGTGAAATGTTGTTGTTTATAGACAGTAACATCTCATCATATTTAATAAAATATTTTTTACGGTTCAGTTCCGGCTCTATCTAATTATAGGGGTGAGTGTTCTTACCCATGCACCGCCACTGATATGTTCTCTGGATACAGTCGCTGTTTGTGAAGGTGATGGAAGTGCCGGGACGAATGGATCAACCATCTCTACGCCGATAAAATATTCCATAATCATATCACCGGTGATCGAGGGCGCTTTCATCATCAATGAATCCACCGTAAGAGTTGAAGCAGTTTGGTTGCGTTTTTTTTTCTTCTTTTTTTTTCTTCTTTTTTTTCCATTTGGCAGGGCTAACAATCGAGGCGCTAAACGGACCCCCTTCTATGAGACTTTTTTCTTCCGGTTTTATAATCCTATCAAAAAATAAATATCCATGCTCCAAAGACACCAATGGTTCAGATCAGTTAAATTCTTTATCTACCATGCCTTGATTAAAACAAACACTCTACACTCTTAAAACGCAAATGTTAGCTGTAACATAGATATTGGAGGAGGGAAGCATTTAGAAAGTGTTATTCCGTCACTTTTAAGTGTTGGATGCAACAGTTCCGCCACTTTTAAGTGTTGGATGCAAAAGCTTAAAATGTTGCATATAACACTTAATATTTGTGAATACAACACTCGCTAAATGCTTTCCCTCCTCCAATACTCTAGATGTTAAATGTAACATTTGCGTTTTAAGAGATCTCGCTTTCTAAAATGGAGGTAAAAACGTTCGTTTTTGCACAATAAACTTAATTTTACTGTAATGGATTCAGCAAAATCCTCTTGAGGCACACACATACATATATATCTCCGCATCAAATGGTAGTAAAAAAAAATAAAGTGTCATCTATTTAATTTGCATAATAATAGGCCAAACATCGGTCGCGCTGTTTATAAAACATTGGTTCTTTAAATCGCAAATTGATTTTAGGACGTGGAACAATAGATACATGAATGCGTCTGAAGTTTTGAAGCATTAGTTAAGAAGGAATCAAAAGTTATTGAGCAAAAACGACTTTATAACCTCCAGTTTAGAGAGTGGGGTCGCCCTATCCCGTCCAACACAAGTTTATAAGACGGGGATATCTCAGGTCGCCATCGTTATGTCGGATATCGTTATGTTTGCCATAACTAAAGCATGCCAGACAAAGATTTCAACTGATTTGAAATCTTTATCTCTGTGTATATAAATTCTTTGGTGCATGACCACAATTGTTAAAATTTTCACTCTAAGGGGTCATTTCATAATTAGCTCAATATTCTAGCAATGCTTTCCTGATTGTCGCCTGCAGCCTACATGGAGAGCAATGTTTGGGTATTGTACGCTAATATCACGTTAATTTTTTTGTTCTCCATTTCCAAGGGCCACTTTTTTCTTGCTGAGTCACAACCATCAGACCTTGGATTGACAGTCTGTCTTTATGGATGAAAACATCGTTTCCTGGTCAAATCCAGTGTATCAAAAGGGTGAGTAAAAAGGCTCTTTTAAATAAGGGTTCAAAAGCAATAGCCTCTGGTTGTTGTTGTTGTTTTTTTTGTGTGTGTCTTCCGCGACATCGGTTCAATCTCACGAAAGTTCGGTTGACGAGATGGTTTTCTCTTGTATGTAATTTGCATATCGACAGACTCAAGATGAAAATATCAACACAATCAATTATCACCGTCCTTTGTCATGATGTTATAGCGACGGATTTTTTTTTGAAAGGATGTGTCACGTTTACATATAGGATTGTTCCTTTGTA
This sequence comes from Hanleya hanleyi, assembly GCA_036873755.1. Lineage (NCBI taxonomy): Eukaryota > Metazoa > Mollusca > Polyplacophora > Lepidopleurida > Hanleyidae > Hanleya > Hanleya hanleyi. The sequence continues at coordinate 67,016 of JAVTVY010019912.1, read as the reverse complement.
TGTGACGGTAAACAATCCATTTTTGTAATCTAAAACTCTACAGCATCAGATTTTTCTTGAAGTTTACATACTGAAAATATCTCAACCTCGAAAATATCGCGATAGTCAGTTGCATAAACTGAATTTGTGGTTGATTAAAATATACTTCCTGGGCAACTTTTGAATTTTTGAGGCATATATCATGGAGAGGGTCTTACTCTTGTAGCAAAAAATGACACATCAAACCAAGACCAATCCTGGTTAGAAGTATTCAAACTTCTTTATATATTTTGTGAAAATATCGTCGAAATTACAAGCGTCTAGTCCGTCATTCATAATCCAGCCGTCGTCCATTAGAAAATATCCGCGTCCATAATCCAAAGACCTATTCCATTTCCATATAACAGTATTAGCACCAAATTCAAAAAGACAAAAGTATACATAAACATAGGCTTGTTTCCTGCAAGAGAGAAGCGGTCAACAGTTTTCAATGATGCCGGCAAGACATCATGATGTTCCAAATATCAAATCCGTATCGCTGATCAGTATTCTTAATCCATAATATTCGTTATAGAGTCGTCATCTAAAAATGATGTACCTCAGTCACGCTTTGATTGTGACTGTTCATATGAGTACCATGAGGATCTTGAAGTACATGGGCTCATACGGCCCCTAACCCCGGGTTAAGCGGAATTAGACACATGTTACGAAACGTAGCCCCATAGATCTTGCAAGCTACGTTCGTATTTTGCTATCAGCATGCGATATGTATCGCCAAATTTGAGAAACTTTGAGTGGAGGCTTCAAAAACCGTCACACAAAAAGGAGCCTTCTCTGTGTAAACATATCATATTCTTTCTGTGTTTGTATACTTCATCCACACGAAGACTGCTTAGTAAATCCAAAATTACTATTAGAGGTGGAATAAGAGGTTTCTTTGAGATAGGAATCGTCACACAATGGAGAAGGAAAACGCAAAAACCCACAATTTTCTTAAGAATATAAGTTGATATGGGTTCATATTACAAAAGTTAGACTCTTAAAGAAATATAACCAACTATTTTACTGTCGTTGAGGGCGGTAACCTATTATCTATATTAAAATTTGTGAAGCCGTGTTTCCGCTTTGAGGTTAGAAACCACTATTAATTGCCCTTCCTTTTTATGTAATAAACGAGCTGGGCACATCCCCAGAAAAAGGGGTTCCCAATATTTCGTTGGTACTAATGACCTACCTTGTCAGAGAGACGGTTTGTTCGCCTTAACAAATATCGATATCTGGACCCTTGATGAGCGGCTCGATTTTGAGCTACAGCACATTGAAATCCGGATGTGACCAAATATCACCATGGAAACAGCTTGGGGGTGGGTCATGAAAGATGGGGACAAAATTTTCTCTCTAAAATGTTGCCAGATTCCTTCCATAATTCTTAAAGTCAATTAATTTATAAGAAAAAATACCAACCATGCAAATCTCGAGACTCTTTTATGGCCAATCAAGTTCACCGGAAGTTCAAATCCTTGGCTGCATCTTCTATACACAGAATCTAATAGTGGTTTCACACCTTGAAGTCGATGTGGGCGCCGACATGTTGCCTGTCGGATGACGTGACTGATGACGTCAGCATTCAGGACAACGTCACGCCTAACTCTTGATCCAGGGACCTTCCCCGTTCCAACTACGGACATTTGAATTACTCTGCGTCCAACTTTTAAGGGTGTAGAGGACGTTCATTTCTAGAGATGGAATGTTTTTTTTTTTAATTTCAGCATTTTTTCAGCAGGTTAAGAGAAGATGATCCTTGAAAAAAAAGTGGACGGTACAAAAATATGTTAGTCAAATGTATGTATACCACTTAAGAGCCATAACATTGAATGCATGGGAATATTTGATTTTTTTCTTGCTTGGTGCTCAATGAATCAAATTTCCCAAAGTCAAATTATCTCCATTTTGTTATATAATACTAAGCACTTATAGTTCTTGTTGAATATGTAATAAAATCAGGGGACACCATGTTTTCTTAGAAAATATTAGCAGTATAACAGATAAATTAAGCGTTTTCAATCCTATTTCCAGGAGGTGGTGGGAGTGGGAAATCGGGGTGGTGGTAGGGAATATTATTGGAGGTTGATTTATAAGCCATTTACAAGTTTCCTTCTTGTTGAAAGTAACAAAGATTGAGTTTTGGGGGATTTCAGAGGCGCATTTTTCAACCTCGGGAGCAGTGCACGCCTTCCAACCGTTGAATCTAAAATGTCAACTTTTTGGTCAGTCCTGTCACACTATCAAACCACCAGTAAATCGTAAAGATAGTGCCACGGCACTGTAGCTCATCTGGCTGTAACTGGAGAAAGTAGCTGTGACAAATTTTTACTGAAGAACTGCAATAGATGAGTTTCTAGTTTGTGTCCCCCCCCCGAACACTAAATGATCCATGCAGTAATTTCCTGAGAATTCACGATAACAAAATTTCATGGGGAAATTCAAGATGGCCACCTGGAGGCCATATTGGATTTTCAAATTGGACCAGAAAAGTTATCTTGCGAAACTTGACCCCAAGGGGATCCTGTATTTCAAATTTGAGAAAGATCAATGCAGTAGTTCTTGACAAGTCGCGATAATAAATCTTCATGAGGAAATTCAAGATGGCTACCTGATGGCCATATTGGATTTCCGAATCAAATAACAAAAGGTATCCTGCACAACTAGACCCCAAGGGGAACCTGGGTACCAAATTTGAGAAAGATATATGCAGTTGTTTCTGAGAAATAGCGATAACAATGTTTCGTCAGGAAATTCAAGATGGCCGCCTAGTGGCCATATTGGATTTCTGAATCAGACCACAAAAGGTATCTTGCACAACTAGACCCCAAGGGCAACCTGTGTATCAAATTTGAGAAAGATCAATGCAGTAGTTCTTGAGAAATCGCAATAACAATGTTTCATGGAGAAATCTAAGATGGCCGCCTGTTGACTATATTGGATTTCTGAATCAGACCACAAAAGGTATCTTGCACAACTAGACCCCAAGGGGAACCTGTGTACCAAATTTGAGAAAGATTCATGAAGTAGTTCCTGAGAAATCGCAATAACAATGTTTCATGGCCTGTTGACTATATTGGATTTTTGAATCAGACCACAAATGGTATCTTGTACAACTAGACCCCAAGACCGGACAATCAGGCCTTGGTATCACCCGTGTACCAAATTTGAGGAAGATTCATAGAATAGTTCCTGAGAAATCACGATAACAATGTTTCATCTGGAAATCCAAGATGACCACTTGGTGGCCCTATTGGATTTTTGAATCAGACCACAAAAGGTATCTTGCACAACTAGGCCCCAAGGGGAACCTGTGTATCAAATCTGAGAAAGATCTATGTATTAGTTTCTGAGAAATGGCGATAACAATGTTTCATGCCATATTGGATTTCTGAATCAGACCACAAAAGGTATCTTGCACAACTAGACCCCAAGGGGAACCTGTGTACCAAATTTGAGAAAGATTCATGAAGTAGTTCCTGAGAAATCGCAATAACAATGTTTCATGGAGAAATCCAAGATGGCCACCTGTTGGCCATATTGGATTTTTGAATCAGACCACAAATGGTATCTTGGCACAACTAGACCCCAAGGGGAACCTGTGTACCAAATTTGAGAAATATCCATGAAGTAGTTTCTGAGAAATCGCAATAACAATGTTCCATGGGGAAATCCAAGATGGCTGCCTAGTGGCCATATTGGATTTTTGAATCAGACCTCAAAAGGTATCTTGCACAACTGGTCCCCAAGGGGAACCTGTGTACCAAATTTGAGAAAGATCTATCAGTTGTTTCTGAGAAATCGCGATAACAATGTTTCGTCAGGAAATTCAAGATGGCCGCCTGGTGGCCATATTGGATTTCTGAATCAGACCACAAAAGGTATCTTGCACAACTAGACCCCGAGGGCAACTTGTGTACCAAATTTGAAAAAGATCCATTCAGTAGTTTCGGAGAAATCGCGATAACAAAATTTCATGGGGAAATCCAAGATGGCCGCCTGGCGGCCATATTTAAAATCGTATCGACACGGCATGAACAAATTCTGGTGTGCTCATTGAGGGGAACATGCATGCCAAGTTTCAGCTTAATCGGTCAAGCGGTTTCAGAGAAGAAGATGTTTACACACGACGGACAATCAGGCCATGACATAACCCCATCGGGCCTTCGGCCCAGATGAGCTAAAAATGGTTCTTTCGTTTCTTTTTGTTGATTTTCATCCCATTTTGAGATGTCTGGGTAGTTTTGTTCGGAAATTACGATTGTTTTGAAAAATTCAACAAATCACCATGTTGTAGCCCCATAAGAGCAGGGAAATGAACGTCCTCTACTCCCTTAATTCGAAGAAAAAACTGCTTAAAGGAAAGGGGTTTATGTTATCTCCACCATCTGGAGAATTTCTTCCTCAAGATTTTCAACTGAGACTTGCCATATTCAATTTGGCTCAAATTTGAAGCTGAGCATTGAACTAAAAGAGTGTCCTCTGCAATTGTGCAGGGATTTGAGTTGAACGGCGATGCTTCTGAGGTTGTAAACATTTTCATGATCACACTTGAGCTGGGTTCCTTCTCAAACAAATTATCGGCATGACCAACACGATCAACCTTAAATCTCCATGACGTCGTGACGTTTTTAGATGAGTATACACTCACTTCCGCTCATCTAAAAACGTCAAGCAGTGGTGCAATGCCGGCGCCCAGCGCAACAAAATATTCGATATTTATTTTATTTTGCATTCTATCAACATAAGTTTTATATAATAAGGTATGGAATACGATTGTTCATAAATATAGTCACAATCAGAAATAAGGTAAGTACTCCTCTAATACAGCGCCATGGGGACCATTTTGAAATATACCTATGATGCCTTACCTCAAGGATTACGCACATTTCCAAGAAATGACTTCAGTGTGATCAGCTGTCAAGTAATAAAGTTCTGGGTCTTAATTTCTGTGAGTAAATTTAAGCAATAGTGGAAGTTCAAGAGAAGAGCGCTCACATTCCCCACCCGGCCCTTCTCTCTCAACCCAGTCAAGTTAGGATTAAGGTTACTGTATCGGGTCCCAGTTGCATACGTGTACGTATCAAAATTTTGCTTTTTTTTGTATCTGAAAGCCCTTTATTCAAGGAATTTGGATAACCCTTTATTCAAGAAATTTAGATAACCCTTTATTCAAGGAATTTAGATAAATAAATAACTTTCTCGAATTTATTACAAGAATCGATTCATTTAAAGATAAATGATGTCATTTAGAAAAGTCTAGTCCTCAAAATCACGCTCTAAAATCACGAGCTCTCTGTTTTCGTCAAAGAAACTTACTTTTTTGGAATAATGCACTTTACTATTTGAATAAAAATAGGTTGCCTCAGTCTTTTTCGTTATGGCCTAGAAGTTATTTTATCATCGTGCAAAGTTGAAAGATTGAATAATCTACAAAAACTCGACCCCTCTCCACTAAATCATAAATAATTCATTAACAGGGCCGATCTTATAAAATTTCAGGCAATGTTTTGAAGATCTACATGATTGAAATATTGTGTCCAAAGTTCATGTCTGTACATCAAATAACAAGAGAGAAATTAGAACGGGAAATGCCATTTTTTAGCGAAAAACTAAACGGACAAAACGGCCAAAAACCAATCAGCACTACTGCACCACGAATGGCTTGAGTTTAGAAAGTCATGTTTTTTTACTACAGTGCACTAATTTTCATAATTTTTTATTCCCCCCACTTGTAGGTTTGACCCGGTACAGTAACCTTAAAGAACTGCCCGATTTAGTGGTTTTCATTAATAATGAATACGACTTTCTAGCACAATGGTGCTAGAAAGTTTTGAATTCTCATGCAAAATGGGAAATATGCCTTGTGAAAATTTTATTTCATTCTTGCGATTTTATCCGTTTCGGAAAATAATGAAGGTAATGGGGTAGAGGAAAATTAACTGACAAATGATGCATACTGTTCGTCAACTTTCTCCATACAATTGCACACAGACGTGGGGTCATTTTCAAGTACTGATGTTTGGGTCACTCAGCGAATATGACACTGACCAATTGGCGCTACAATGTTCACTTTCTGGAGTAGTATGATTCACAAAGTTTCACACTTTTCTTGCTGGTCTATACAGTGAAAGTTATTGAATAGATTTTTTGTAGTGGTAAGTTCGGTATTGGTGGAGTGATTTCTCCCCTCTACGCGTTAGTTCAAGATTTCAATCACATGCAGAGTGTATCCTGGATAGGAGTTGTGCAGCTGACATGCACTGTTCGAAGTTTTTCTTTATTTTTTTTAGGAGTTTGAAAAGAACATAATTCTTTTGACACCCGCAGGTGGATTTACCAATTGATGTTTAACTTTTATGACATAAATCATTATATCGAAAAGAGGTCACGTGATCTCATTTACATAAATGTGACACCACGTGACATTTTTTACATAAAACGCGCTTTGTGATAGTTGGAAACCCCCAGTAGGCCGCGAATGTGTTCATTTGTTCGGGTTTCCGAATACGGGGTAACTCTTTGGGCGACGGAGGAAGAGAAGTACATTTGGCAAAAGTTCGCGGGAAATGTGCAGACGACATGGTTTCATTTGTTTGTGTTTATGCATTCATTGTTTTTGTCTGTTTCTTTTTTGTTGCTTATTCTGTATTATAGGACTTGATGGTTTCATTTGTATTCTTCTTTCATTTGTATTCTACCATTTGTGGTGTTTTTTTTTTGTATTCTTCATTCTTATTTATTTTGTCTGTGCTCTGTTATTTCATTTGCATAATCTCTGTTATCGGCACTCTTACGTGGTTTTTGGTATCATATAGCTTCATTGTTTCATTTGTGTTTTGATTTGTATTGATTGTATTTCTTTGAACTTCATTATTTATACCAACAAATAGGCCTATACCGTACAGGAAATAGGTAAATGTAGAACGTTTAAGGATACGGTATGTACAATAAAAACACTCTGGATATTCATATCATGGATATAGGGTGCACTCCACACTTGGCCACGGGTTCGCACAAATGGCCCTTCCCTAATTTTATAATAAGGAAGGACGCCCGATTTTGACGGCATGGTAATTCTTCTTACCTTTCTGCAAGCTGATATCTATAGTATCACCCTGCTGGACGTAACCATTTCTCCAAACGCAATTGTTTGTTGGTCGCACCCACTCGCCACTACAGAGTCAATCGTGTCCAGAATTGAATATCTGGCGGGCCAAAATCCGCACTTTTTCGGGAAGCAAAAATGATGATTCCTTTTTGGCGATAAAATTTTACAAAAAAACGAGTAGGTCGACCCCCTGTTTTTTTCGCCATTTTAAATTGTTCTTTGGACGGGAAACACATTAACATGCATAAAAAGAAAATCATTTCATACGTTTTCTCTGGTTTGTGGGTAGAATTTGACATATTTTCATATATTTTATGGAGTTTTTCAGAAAAGTTGAAGGTTTAAGGAGGATTGTACGTATTTTCTATTCAATTTCAATAGCTCACAAGTCTTCTGAAATAATGGCACGGGTGTGCCCATTTAGAAAATATATACTTTTACAGGGTTTTTGTTAAAGATTTTACATCAGTTTGTGGCCGAAGATCCGAACCCATGCCTGTTTTAGCAGCACATCATTTAGGTGTGGAATGCACCCATAGCCTGATATAGCCTCTGCGGAACAGAAAGTGCGTGTTTGGGAGCTCTCCTGTTATTCAATTCAATTCAATTCAATTTTATTGTACAAAAACATCCAAATCTGGACAGTGTACAAAACGATAAATGTAGAACAAACACATAACAGTAGTATATAAGATACAATGTAATATAAGACTACACTACCCCTTTACGGCAGTGGAACTGCAGACCACACCACTGACAGACAATGGTAAAGTTTAGAGGGATTAATTACTAGTTGGACCACATCTGATCTTACAGTAGGGAGTAGGATCCAATGAAAGGGCTAGGCCAAGCCCTGAATGTCGTCGTTGACGTTCTTCAATGCATACAAAAATATGTTTGCAAATAACAGGGGCCAAATCGGCAGGAGGGTCAAACAATATGCGAAAAAGATCCGCCTGTTTCAAACGATCAATATCAACCTGGTTATCTGATTATTAAAAGTACATGCAAACAGACCATCAGATAATGATTTAATGGACTTAGACAATATTATACGTTGGGTGTTGTAAATAGGACAGGTGGTCAAAAAGTGTTTCTCATCTTCGACAGATTGAGGACAGAAAGGACAGATACGCTGACTACAAGGAATTCTCTTCCCGTTTACCTTTCTATAACGTGCCCTTTCAATTTCAAGTTGATGACAACTAAGCCTCAAGGACGACTGTGCTTGTTATGTTTCCTATTCTTAACAGTAGTTAGGTACGAAAGCCGAGAGGGTTCTTCAGAGTTTTATTTTTTGAGTTCTGACTTCCGACTTCTGACTTCTGACTTCCGACTTCAGACTTAGGATTTGTTTTCTTTTATGCATTACATCTTAAATTATGAAACATGGAATAATATAATACCGTTATTATGGCATCGTGTGCTTGAAAAGCTGATTGCATGTACTTTTAATAATCATATAACCATTGAAGTTTATTATTTTGATTTTGACTTCTGACTTCTGACTTCCGATTTCCGACTTCTGACTTCCGACTTCTGACTTCCGACTTCCGACTTCTGGCTCCCGACTTCAGAGTTTTGGACATTCATTCACCCCTTGCAACTTTACCTTTACATATATTATAATAATACCTATAATTCTATCTGTGACTTTGTGCTTTGGTCTTTCTAATTATAGTATTGGCAATCTAAAAGGGAACCCCAACGTTCTAGGTCCAGTTTTAGGCCACGGTTAGAGAGACATTAGGTTTGAAGTTTAAATCTGCTAATGATGTAATTCATTGCAAATGATATTTGGTGAAGTCATCAAATGAACTCAAGATAATGGCTATAGATTATACTGGAATTGTCACAAAGCGATAAGTCTAATGTCTTTCTTTGTAGTATTGCTTATTTACAGCATCATGGAAACTAGTTCTAAAAAGTTATAAGAATTTATAGAATTACGGTTCTCATGACATATCAACAGATTATAAAGGACTTTATTTTGGAAACTGCACGTAACAAAGGAGTACGTGCGATTCATATTTATTAAAAATTCATTTCAACTAACCCACATCCTTACACAAGTTAATGGACTGCAAAGGTATCAGAGTCTAAAATATTCGTATTTGTCTGTCTAATCAACTCACCAATAGCTTATTTGCATACCAAATTTTATTCAGTTCCAGAAAGCTTCTCATCAACCAGGAGAAGTGTATATTTATATATTTATTTATAACATTTCGGAAGTAATTATGATCAGTTGAATAGAATTGTGCTATTATATTATGTAATTGAGGCGGCTCTGACTTGTGACATAAGGTATTTCGATTTACATTTGAAGTTATCGCATTTTAATAATCAGAACATAACTGCAGATAAACTTCAATGGTTATCTGATTATTAAAAGTACATGCAATCAGTTTTTTAAGCACAAGATTTCATAATAATGGTATTCTGTCATTCCATGTTTCATAATTTAAGATGTAATGCATTAAAAAAAAGGAAAAATGTCTGGCCTAAAGTTGTTTGGTTTCGGACTTGTTATTGTAATGATATATTTTAGTTCAGGAAGTAGTGGACGTTCATTTCAAGAGGTTGATTTTTTTTTAAATTTTAGTATTTATTCATCAGTTTAAGATGATCATTGAAAACAACTGGATGGTCACCGTAGTTGTAAAAAAATTGTGGCAGCCAAATGCATGTATATCACTTAAAATCTATAACACTGAATACATAGGGAGATTTAACGTTTTGTCTGCCTTGATGCTCATTGAATCAAACATCTTCCGGTCAATTTTCCCCATTTTGCTATATAATACTAAACAGATCAAGTTCTTCTTGAATATCTGATAACAACAGATGGACACCATGCTTTCTTAGAAAATATTAGCGCCTTAACAGATTAACTGAGCCTTTCAGTCCTATGCTCTCAGGGAGATGCGGATGGACAATCGGGGCGAGAGTATGGAATATTATTGGTGGTTCACTTATTAACAATTTACAAAGTTTCCTTTTTGTTGAAAGTGAATAAGAGTCAATTTTGGGAGATTCCCGAAGCACAACCTTCAATCTCAGGAGCACTTTGCACCCTCTAACCATTGAATCCAAAATGGCACCTTATTCGTCAGTCCTTTAAGAAGGGAGGGGTAATGATCGTTCACCCCCCACCTCCCAAAAATAAAAAAACACATTGGTCTTCACCCCACCCGTTACAATTTTTTTAAGTAATGTGTCCCTTCACCTTAGCTGATTTTATAACCATTCCTGAATCCCCCAAAGCGTTTTTGCATTTAAACATTCTATATGCATATTAATTAGGAGTTAATGACCGCCTTAGTGAATATTATGGTGTAATAATTTTTCGATGTTTAGTTTTAGACCGTCAATCAAAAAACCGAGCGGCGAAGCCGCGAGGTTTTTTGATGAGGTCTAAAACTAAACATCGAAAAATTATTACACCATAATATTCACTAAGAAGGTCATTAACTCCATTCTAACATGCACAATGATAACTATTTCCTCATTTCATAAGCGGAATGGCAAATTTTCTGCAAATTTATCCCGTTTTGATGCAAGATTTTCGTGACTGATTTGCAGGCCATGCTCGCGCGTGCTGTCCGTTCACGAGCTGCAGCTGTGTGAACTCCGCCCACTGCGCAGTGAATGAACCAATCGTTGCTCAGTTTTGTAGCACTGCGTCACAAGAATGAGACGTCACCAGTTCGGCACGTCATTCTCGTCTCGCGAGACTCCCTACTGCGAGAAAGAGTCTCACGCGTAAATGGGAGCCATCCCCCCAAAATTTGGGGGTTGAGTAGGCGGCGTATGATTATCTGGCTTGTCACTGACCTGCTGACTCCGCCGAGTTAGAAGCGAATTGCTAAACATAACGTGGGCTATATAATTGGGAAATGACTCTTTCCGTTTCGGAGCATATCAATCGCGAACAAATTATTGTCGGTATATGTATACTTGGCCGTGAAAGCGAGTTATCTAATACAGGAAGTAGTTCGCGGGTAGACACGGCTCGCTTTGAGAATGATGTCATGCTGCCTCGCTTTGAGATTGGAGATTCAAAAATGTCACCAGTTTACATGAGAGTCGCTTTGGTCTCCCGCGGGTAGACACGGCTCTCTTTGAGAATGTTCGGCACGTGAATGAAACAGATCACAACAAACAAATGAAGATTATCGTGTGATAGTCTCCGTATGTTTCGAGGTCTGGACCAATCAGCGCACGGTTATAAGGCGGAGCATGTTAGAATATAATTTCCGCACTGTTCCCATTTATCATCGTTTGTGTAGGAAAGAGTTAGTTGTCACAATTCGGTGTAGATTTTATAATGAATTTCTCGCATGATGTACATTTAGTACACTAGACTATTGAAGAATGTATATTTTCCATATTGAGATATCCCTCCCATTTCCCCAATGCCGCATTCGTATTTAACGACACAACGTTCAAAATATTATAGAAACTACAGCTTTTCTGATAAAAAAAAAACAGTGAGTAGGTGAAATTGCGTTTGTATAGTATTGAGCTCGTTATTTTTTATTGATTTAGCCAATTTTAAAGTATTTCCGTTAGAGTCTATTAGGTGTCTTATATGTCTGATTTGTTTGTAATACCAATTTCCAGTAAAATACATGTATGTTGGGGTTTTACCAAATTGAACCAAATAGCTCGTTAAATAAATCCCTGGCCTGTCTTATATTTGAATTTGTCTGAAAACCCACCTCCCATGTTTTCATTGTATCTTTCCATAATGGATTGTTTTCTTTCTTAATGATAATATTTGTGTAATCTGCTCCCATATTGCACAGCTTTTCATAGCTCCCGGCATCGAATACATTTTTCCTTCTTTTTTTTCTCAGGAGCAGACGTCGTATCCAAGAACTCTTCAGAGATTGGAAGAATGGTATTAAACCCTCAAAAATTGTATCACAGCATAACCTTATGTCCGTGCCAGATAACAAACCTATCCGAACTACCTTTGTTTTCTCAACAAAGATTTTAAGGCCTGGCTATTCATAAAACAAAATTAAGACAATTTAGTGCCTCCCTCAATGAGTTTTCTGTACCATCAAGGCTAAGCTGAATATCGCCAGCTTATTCACTGATCTTGAACTCTGTACCTCCAATACTTATCTCATTTATATCTTGATTGTTTCTACTTCTGCACACAGGAGAACAAATATATGGGGAAATCGAATCTCCTTACCTACAACCTCGGTGTAGGGTAAAGAATGATGCTAGGTCACCATTCTGTATGATACATGTACTTATGTTGGTAAAACAAATACTCATTTTTTGTGAGCTTTCGCAAAACTTTAAATATTACAGTTTTTTAAATAATTTCGTTGGTCATATGATACCGAATCGAATGGATTTTCAAAGTAAATAGATAATAGTAAACCAGGTATTTTCTTTTCTTTTGTTTCCAACAATAAGTCTTATATTATACGTATATATTCTCCAATATAGCTGCAGCAGATAAACCCCTGACAAGTCAGCCTACCGAGAATTTTAATTTAATCGGATTTAAATCGTGTGCGCTAAGCTGACTACGTGTCCGCCAGCGGTCGCTGGTCAGCATATTAGAGGCAATTGCGTGTCTGCAGTCGAGCGTGTCGCCACTAAATCTGCTGAATCACGCTCACTTTCAAAAGTGGTTTGGCGTAATTTCTCATCATTTATGAACAAATATAATTATATAGACGTTTCAAGCAAACCTTTATTTTTCCCGTGAGGGGTAAATAAATTTTTCATTTACAATGCAAGTGAGTGAAAAAAAACATCATGTTTTACACCTATTCCGTTCGTCATGCCGTTCATTTAACATGGGAAGTGACTCACTGCATTATACCATTCAAACCAAATTTTGACGTAATTGGCCAAAATCGCAAATTATATTAATTTATACCATAGGGAAAGTGTGATGTATTTGTTATTGTCATAAGGTATGATGGCCGAGAAGGGACATCGCTGTATTGTGTTATGAATCGGGACCGACACACGAAGGCAGGATGCGAAGTCGCGAGGCCAGGATGCGAAATCAAAACAGCGAAGCGCGAAGTCAGGATGCGAAGTCAGGATGCGAACGCGAAGTCAGGATGCGAAGTTGCGAGGCCAGGATGCGAAATCAAAACATCGAAGCGCGAAGTCAGGATGCGAAGTCAGGATGCGAAGCACGAAGTCAGGATGCGAAGTCGCGAGGGCAGGATGCGAAATCAAAACATCGAAGCGCGAAGTCAGGATGCGAAATCAAAACAGCGAAGCGCGAAGTCAGGATGCGAAATCGAAACAGCGAAGCCAGGATGCGAAATCAAAACAGCGAAGCGCGAAGTCAGGATGCGAAATCAAAACAGCGAAGGGCGAAGTTAGGATGCAAAATCAAAACAGCGAAGCGCGAAGTCAGGATGCGAAATCAAAACAGCGAAGCGCGAAGTCAGGATGCGAAATCAAAACATCAGCATTGCGCATGATCCTATCAAAACGAGGCCGGTTTGTAGCCCTGATTCCTAATAGGGCTACACGGTTTTGAATTCCGAATAATAATTGAACAAATATATATCAATTTGTGTATTTTCAATTCTGGTTTATAACTGTGCAAGTTTTAAATGCACTCCCAAAGCCTGTTTTATCGAAGTATTTGATTTGGCTGTTTCTGTGGTGGATACTGACGGGGAATTCTGGAAATGATTTAGAACACGGCCGATTTGTACCATACAGAATATACAAGAATATCTCTTTATTTATGCTTATATTTCAAAGGGTTGATGTACATGTAAACAGAGAAACAATAAATTGACAATGTTTGGCGGCCTCGGCCTTGACGAATCTCGACTTCGGACATCAAACTATATGCATCGTCGGATGAATGATGTAACTAGTTTATTGAACAGAAAAATCGTTTGGCTTGTATCTGGGTCTAGTTTCAATAAATTTTAGTGTACATTTATTGAGATATCTACTTCTGAGTCGCTTGACTTCGGTCTCGGAGCGTCGATTCCAAAGATGAGGAGGAAAAAAAGAATAAAAATAAAAAATACGGGGCGGCCGAATATTTCGGGACGGGCGGTGATGCTAAACAGGAAACTCTTTTAACCAGCCTAATGTTCGCGAATTATGATATTGCCCTGTACGTAGACGTTTGGCATGGAGTGACGAACATACGAGTTTTAGACAATAGCCCCAAATTAACCGCTAATTATCTTACTGCTTGTTAATAGTCTATCTGTTTCCGTGTGTATATATTAATTAGCACATAACAAGGATGTATGGAAATATTGATCCTTGATTTCACATTTTATATCATCAATCCTAAATTTGTACAAACCTCCATCTTAGAATTGGCTCGGATCGTTTAGGACACAGGGATAAGTAGCACTGTTGTGTCAGAGATATATTTTATTTTTTTTTATTTAAATTGGTTTTTTAATTTTAAAATTTTAATCTTTTCAATTTTAAAATTTTTATTTTTTTTTAGAATCATCATATAGCGTACTGTAATACTCATACATGGTCATATTTTAAAGCGAGAGCCCGTGTTTGTCAAGCATGGAAAATTACACTATATACACTATGTATAGACCAATTTATCTGATAAGCAATAATTCTCAATTATTCTTAGATGGTATGGCTCATTCACACACCAGGCTAACTGGAAATTTTGCAAGATTGGAATAAAAACGTCAACCTGAACAGTCAACAGGCTAACTTAGAGTCTTACGAAAGCTTTGAGCGCTTCACTATTAATTATCATTTATTCGGGTCGGTTTTAATCATTCCGAAACGCCAGATCTGAAAATATTCAAAATACCATTTGTGAATTTCTACAAAACATCAGTAATGCAAAGCAAAGGTACACATCAGAATAATTTTACTTCCTCCGTTGCTGTGATAACAACAACCAGCAATAATCTTCAATTGCCCCTACAATGCATATTATAGTCCATGAGCCAGACCAGATGTCGGTACCACCTGGGGTGGCAAATTCTCATTATGTTTTTTTGGAAGCCCTATATCCATAGATGACAAAAACTTTGAAAGCAATCCGGGACTCACAGCTTAATGGTAGTAATCACCTCTTAACGATGGACACCCGAGTCCAATCTGAGGTACCAGATTTGGGGATAGGGGAAATATAAAGTTAAATTACTTTGCAAGTAATGGTGATATAGTGACATTTGGCCACTCGAAATGTTGGTAATCTGATCCTCTGTATGGTGGTATCTGTTATATGCTAATTTGTCAATTATGTAGGTCACCAGCGGTCAAAAGGTCACGAAATCTGAATCCTGAATAAAATGTGACCACCTCTAGGAAAACACGATGCAAATACCATACCAATGGGATTTTCTCAACGTAAATGGGTTGAAATGGAAGCCAAGAATTACCCAAGTCTATAATAAGTCGAAACAAGTGGAGTTTATTATTATTTAGACGGTGGCACAGAACTGTTTTTGACGTATTTTCAAAAATGGTCTTTTTATTGCGCTAAAACCAGGCAAAATTGTATGAAGTGGGACAGCTTGAAATTAGTTGCATATTTTGACAAATAACTACTCCAAATGTCAATGGCCATGTCTCAGGTCTATTCAGTGATTAGTTAAGCTACATTTCGAGGTAATTAGGTCACCAGAGGTCAAGGTCAAAGATTGTCAATTATTAATTTTCTACATTTTTACTTGGGACTTTCATATTACAATGTATTTACATTGCAACAAGTTTCAAGTATAGAGCATCAGAGCCATCGCTGGTGCACCCTGTACCGTATAGCCCGTAGGGCATAGGGTACACCAGGATGCGAGTGCACCAGGTATGGGTTTCCGCAGGGGTCAAAGGTCAATCGTCCTCCAAATCCCCTTTATCGCTCGTTAAGGCGCTGAGACGGGCGTTATGGCGTAAAGATAGAGCGCTAAGGCGTTGAGACGGGCGTTAAGGCGTAACGACGGGCGTTGACAGCCTCACTGCATTTCGATGTATTGGTGGCAATTCCATGAAAACAGACCTTCTGAGCTAGTTCACCAGGGCGTTGAAGCGTTAAGCAAAGCGTTGATGGGCGTTACTGTCTATCAAGGCAAGCGTATTCCCAAATCCCCTGGGGTGGCAAATTTTCGTTATGTTTGTTGGAAGTCCTATATCCATAGATGCAAAAAAAACTTTGAAAGCAATCCGGAACGCACAGGTTAAAGGTACATGTAGTAACCACCTCTTAAAGATGGACACTGGAGTCCAATCGGAGAGGCCAGATTTTGGGGTAGGGGAAATATAAAGTTGAATAACTTTGCAAGTGATAGTGATATAGTGACATTTGGCCACTCGAAATTTTGGTAATCTGATCCTCTATATGCTGGTATCTGTTATATGCTAATATGCCAATAATGTAGGTCACCAGAGGTCAAAAGGTCACGAAATCTGACCCCTGTCTAAAACGTGACCACCTGTAGGAAAACCCGCTGCAGATACCATACCAATGGGACTTTCTTAACCTACATGGGTTGAAATGGAAGCCGAGAAGTACCCAACTCCATAATAAGTCTAAACAAGTGGAGTTTATTATTATTGAGACTGTGGCACAGAACTGTTTTTGACGCATTTTCAATTATTAATTTTCTACATTTTTACTTGGGACTTTCATATTACAAGGTATTTACATTGCAACCAGTTTCAAGTATAGAGCATCAGAGCCATCGTGCCCGTAGGGCATAGGGTACACCAGGATGCGAGTGCACCAGGTGCCGGGGTCAACGGTCAATCGTCCTCAAAATCCCCTTTATCGCTCGTTAAGGCGCTGAGACGGGCGTTAAGGCGTAAAGATAGGGAGTTGAGGCGTTGAGAAGGGCGTTAAGGCGTAACGACGGGCGTTGACGGCGTCACTACATTTCGATGTATCGGTGGCAATTCCATGAAAATCAGAACTTATGAGCTAGTTCACCAGGACGTTGAAGCGTTAAGCTAAGCATTGATGGGCGTTACTGTCTATAAATGCAAGCGTATTCACAAAACACGCACAGTCGACGTTCAAGCGTCAACATGGCTTATACTTGCTCTAAGTGCGAACGATACGATTTGATGCGACACGAGAGAAATATACATGGGATTGAAGACTCCGAGGCACAAGAACCCGATACAGAGAGTGATGAGAGTCCATCGAGTGATACCGAAACAGAGATTGCGGAGAGTCTATCCACTGATACCGAAACAGAGATTGCTGAGAGTTTATCTAGTGATACGGAGAGCTTGACCTCAGATAGTCAGCGTACGTCCGAGGAAAGTGAGGCACAACCTACCTTTTGGGATCGTATTGTGAGAGCAGCTATCAATAGTCACGCTGCAGCAATCGAGGACACCGGAAAGGATAACTTGCAACAGCCAAATGCGCCTCGGCATCAGGAAAACAGCCATGGCGATCTATGAACAGTTTACCTTACTATCGCTTGAAATGAAAGGCGACCCCACGCACAGGTCAATCATGAAAACCAAGCGTCACTTGGAAGAGGATATGGGGCTACCACCCACCGAGGCCCTGGAAAATGCGATCAGGATGCGCAAACAATTCTTTCAGGACATGCTGCCTCAGTGGTATCCTAAACTGTCCGACGATGGGCTGATGGGGCCAAAATGGTCCAAATGAACTCCCAGAGTGAGTGAATGAGGCCTGTCCAACGCCCGTCTTAACGCATGGACGCATTAACGATGGTGAGTGAGTGAGTGAGTGAGTTCACGAGTAGTAGCCAAAGTGGATATTTTGGGGGTTTGAAGGAAGGTGTTTGGGGTAGAAATGGATCATTCTGGGTCCGAATGCATTGTTTGAAGTGGAATCTTGTAGCAACACCCGCCAACGCCAAGCTCAACGCTTCAACGCCCTGGTGAATTAGCCCAAAAGCTCTGATTTTCATGGAATTGTCACTAATTCATTGGAAAAGCAGTGACGCCCGTCAACGCCCTTCATTACGCCTTAACAACAACAACAACAACAAGGATGATAGATGAGAGAACAACAACAACAACAGCCGCGTTGGACTTGTTTACAATTTAAGAAGACTCTCGTCCGATCAGAGGCCGCCATTTGGCGCTGCATCTGTCATATTCTCGGCTGCTCTTGTTCAATCATAAGCCGTCCTTTGAGAAAGTTCCATCTTTGCTCGGTGTGACCTAAGCATCATCGGGCAGTTCAGGATACCACTGAGGCAGCATGTCCTGAAAGAGTTGTTTGCGCATTCTGATCGCATTTTCCAGGGCCTTGGTGGGTGGTAGCCCCATATCCTCTTCCAAGTGACGCTTGGTCTTCATGCTGGACCTGTGCGTGGGGTCGCCTTTCCTTTCAAGCGGTAGTAAGGTATACCCTTCATAAATCGCGATGGCTGTTCTCTTGATGCAGGGGCGCATTTGGGTGTATGCCTGTTGTAAGTTAATCCTGTCCGGCGTTCTCGATTGCAGCAGAGTGAATATTGATAGCTGCTCTCACAATACGATCCAAGAAGCTAGGTACTGCCTCACTTTCCGTAGGCGGACTATCTGAGGTCAAGCTCTCCGTATCACTAGATAGAATCTCAGCAATCTCTGTTTCGGTATCAGTCGATGGACTCTCATCAGTCTCTGTATCGGCTTCTTGTGCCTCGGGGTCTTCAATTCCATGTATATTTTTCTCGTGTCGCATCATGTCTCAACGTCTGGTGAACGTGCGTTCGCACTTAGAACAAGTATAAGCCATGTTGACGGTTGAATGTCGACTGTGCGTG
Organism: Hanleya hanleyi; assembly: GCA_036873755.1. NCBI lineage: Eukaryota > Metazoa > Mollusca > Polyplacophora > Lepidopleurida > Hanleyidae > Hanleya > Hanleya hanleyi. The sequence continues at coordinate 48,149 of JAVTVY010019912.1, read as the reverse complement.
TTTTGGGAATAAACTTGCTCTTATAGACGGTAACGCTCATCAACGCTTAGCTTAACGCTTCAACGCCCTGGTGAACTAGCTCAGAAGCTCTGATGTTCATGGAATTGCCACCAATACATCGAAATGCAGTGACGCCCGTCAAAGCCCGTCGTTACGACGTAACACCCGTCTCAACGCCTTAGCGCCCTATCTGTACGCCTTTGGAGGATGATTGACCTTTGACCCCTGCGGACACCCATACCTGGTGCACTCGCACTCTGGTTTACCCTTTGCCCTACGGGTTATACGGTACAGGGTGCACCAACGAAGTCTCTGATACTCTATACTTGAAACTGGTGGCAATGTAAATACCTTGTAATATGAAAGTCCCAATTAAAAATGTAGAAAATTAATAATTGAGAATCTTTGACCTTGACCTCTGGTGACCTAATTACCTGGAAATGTAGCTTAACTAATCCTAAGACCCAAGACATGGCCATCAGCATCTGGAGTAGTTATTTGTCAAACTATGCAACTAATTTCAAGCTGTCTAACTTCATACAATTTTGCCTGGTTTTAGCGCAATAAAAAGACCATTTTTGAAAATGCATCAAAAACAGTTCTGTGCCACAGTCTCAATAATAATAAACTCCACTTGTTTCGACTTATTTTAGACTTGGGTAATTCTTGGCTTCCATTTGAACCCATTTAGGTTAAGAAAATCCCATTGGTATGGTATCTGCAGCGAGTTTTCCTACAGGTGGTCACGTTTTAGACAGGGTTCAGATTTCGTGACCTTTTGACCTCTGGTGACCTACATAAGTAAAATATTAGCATTTAACAGATGCCAACATATAGCGGATCAGATTACCAACATGTCGAGTGGCCGAATGTCACTATATCACCATTACTTGCAAAGATATTCGACTTTATATTTCCCCTACCCCCAAATCTGGTCCCTCAGATTGGACACGGGTGTTCGTCTTTAAGGGGTGATTACTACCACTAAGCTGTGTGTCCGGGATTGCTTTCAAATTTTTTATGCATCTAAGGATATAGGACTTTCAAAAAAACATAATGAGAATTTGCCACCTCAGGTGGTACCAATTGATGAAATTTTGGAGTCTGGCTCATGGACTATTAGGAATCAGGGTTACAAACCGGTCTCGTTTTGGTAGGATCATGCGCAGTCTGATGTTTTGATTTAGCATCCTGACGTCGCGCTTCGCATTGTTTTGACTCCGCATCCTGACTTCGCGCTTCGCATTGTTTTGATTTCGCATCCTGACTTCGCGCTTTGCATTGTTTTGATTTCGCATCCTGACTTCGCGCTTCGCATTGTTTTGATTTCGCATCTTGACTTCGCGCTTCGCATCCTGACTTCGCGCTTCGCATCCTGACTTCGCTCTCCGCTTCCAGTATTTGCATTGTGTTGTTTTGATTTCGCATCCTGACTTCGCGCTTTGCATCCTGGCTTCGCCACTTCGCATCCTGGCTTCGCGCTTCGCATTGTTTTGATTTCGCATCCTGACTTCGCGCTTCATGTTTTGATTTCGCATCCTGACCTCCCGCTTCGCATCCTGACTTCGCGCTTCGCATCCTGCCTTCACATCCTGATCTCGCGCTCCGCTTCCAGTCTTTGCATTGATTTGTTTTGATTTCTCATCCTGACTCCGCGCTTCGCATCCTGTCTTCGCCATTTCGCATCTTGGCTTCGCCACTTCGCATCCTGACTTTGCGCTTCGTCTTGTTTTGATTTCGCATCCTGACTTCGCGCTCCGCATTGTTTTGATTTCGCATCCTGACTTCGCGCTTCGCATCCTAACTTCGCATCATGACTTCGTGCTTCGCATCCTGCCTTCGCATCCTGACTTCGCGCTCCGCTTCCAGTCTTTGCATTGTTCTGTTTTGATTTCGCAACCTGACTTCGCCACTTCGCATTCTGGCTTCGCCTCTCCGCATCCTGGCTTCGCGCTTCGCATTGTTTTGATTTCGCATCCTGACTTCGCGCTTTATATTTTGATTTCGCATCCTGACTTCGCGCTTCGCATCCTGACTTCGCTACTTCACATCCTGCCTTCGCGACTTCGCATCCTGACTTGGCGCTTCGCATCCTGACTTCGGGCTTCGCATCGTGCCTTCGAACTTCGCATTCTGCCTTCGCATCCTGACTTCGCGCTTCGCATCCTGCCTTCGTTCTTCGCATCCTGGCTTCGCCACTTCGCATCCTGCCTTCGCGACATCGCATCAGATTCATAACACAATACAGCGATGTCCCTTCTCGGCCATCACATACTTCTGGGATCGTATTGTGCATGAAACTATCAATACGCTGCAGCGATCGAGGACGCCGGACAGGTGTCCCATGTATATTTTTCTCGTGTCGCATCATATCGTAACGTCTGGTGACGTGCGTTCACACTCAGAACAAGCATAAGACATGTTGACGGTTGAACGTCGACTGTGCGTGTTTTGGGAATACACTTGCTTTCATAGACAGTAAGGCACGCCAACGTCCATCGTACGCCTTAGCGCCCTATCTGTACGCCTTAACACCCATCTCAACGCCTTAGCACACATCAGAGTAATTTTACTTCCTCCGTTGCTGTGATAACAACAACCAGCAATAATCTTCAATTGCTCCTATAATGCACATTAGGAATCAGGGTTACAAACCGGTCTCGTTTTGGTAGGATCATGCGCAATCTGAGGTTTTGATTTCGCATCCTGACTTCGCGCTTCGCATTGTTTTGACTTCGCATCCTGATTTCGCGCTTCGCTTTGTTTTGATTTCGCATCCTGACTTCGCGCTTTGTATTGTTTTGATTTCGCATCCTGACTTCACGCTTCGCATTGTTTTGATTTCGCATCTTGACTTCGCGCTTCGCATCCTGACTTCGCATCCTGACTTCGCGCTTCGCTTCCTGACTTCGCGCTCCGCTTCCAGTATTTGCATTGTGTTGTTTTGATTTCGCATCCTGACTTCGCGCTTCGCATCCTGACTTCGCATCCTGGCTTCGCCACTTCGCATCCTGGCTTCGCATTGTTTTGATTTCGCATCCTGACTTCGCGCTTCATGTTTTGATTTCGCATCCTGACCTCCCGCTTCGCATCCTGACTTCGCATCCTGACTTCGCGCTTCGCATCCTGCCTTCACATCCTGATTTCGCGCTCCGTTTCCAGTCTTTGCATTGATTTGTTTTGATTTCGCATCCTGACTTCGCGCTTTATATTTTGATTTCGCATCCTGACTTCGCGCTTCGCATCCTGACTTCGCTACTTCGCATCTTGCCTTCGCGACTTCGCATCCTGACTTGGCGCTTCGCATCCTGACTTCGCGCTTCGCATCGTGCCTTCGAGCTTCGCATCCTGCCTTCGCATCCTGACTTCGCGCTTCGCATCCTGCCTTCGTTCTTCGCATCCTGGCTTCGCGCTTTGCATTGTTTTGACTTCGTATCCTGACTTCGCGCTTCGCATTGTTCTGATTTCGCATCTTGACTTCGCACTTTGCATCCTGACTTCGCGCTTCGCTTCCAGTATTTGCATTGTGTTGTTTTGATTTCGCATCCTGACTTCGCGCTTCGCATCCTGGCTTCGCCACTTCGCATCCTGGCTTCGCCACTTCGCATCCTGGCTTTGCGCTTCGCATTGTTTTGATTTCGCATCCTGACTTCGCGCTTCATGTTTTGATTTCGCATCCTGACCTCCCGCTTCGCATCCTGACTTCGCGCTTCGCATTCTGCCTTCACATCCTGATCTCGCGCTCCGCTTCCAGTCTTTGCATTGATTTGTTTTGATTTCTCATCCTGACTCCGCGCTTCGCATCCTGTCTTCGCCATTTCGCATCTTGGCTTCGCCACTTCGCATCCTGACTTTGCGCTTCGTCTTGTTTTGATTTCGCATCCTGACTTCGCGCTCCGCATTGTTTTGATTTCGGATCCTGACCTCCCGCTTCGCATTCTGACTTCGCGCTTCGCATCCTGCCTTCACATCCTGATCTCGCGCTCCGCTTCCAGTCTTTGCATTGATTTGTTTTGATTTCTCATCCTGACTTCGCGCTTCGCATCCTGGCTTCGCCACTTCGCATCCTGGCTTCGCCTCTTCGCATCCTGGCTTCGCGCTTCGCATTGTTTTGATTTCGCATCCTGACTTCGCGCTCCGCATTGTTTTGATTTCGCATCCTGACTTCGCGCTTCGCATCCTAACTTCGCATCATGGCTTCGTGCTTCGCATCCTGCCTTCGCATCCTGATTTCGCGCTCCGCTTCCAGTCTTTGCATTGTTCTGTTTTGATTTCGCGACCTGACTTCGCGCTTCGCATCCTGGCTTCGCCACTTCGCATCCTGGCTTCGCCTCTTCGCATCCTGGCTTCGCGCTTCGCATTGTTTTGATTTCGCATCCTGACTTCGCGCTTTATATTTTGATTTCGCATCCTGACTTCGCGCTTCGCATCCTGACTTCGCTACTTCGCATCCTGACTTGGCGCTTTGCATCCTGACTTCGGGCTTCGCATCGTGCCTTCGAACTTCGCATTCTGCCTTCGCATCCTGACTTTGCGCTTCGCATCCTGCCTTCGTTCTTCGCATCCTGGCTTCGCCACTTCGCATCCTGCCTTCGCGACATCGCATCTTGGCTTCGTTTGTCGGTTCAGATTCATAACACAATACAGCGATGTCCCTTCTCGGCCATCATACTTCTGGGATCGTATTGTGCATGAAGCTATCAATACACACGCTGCAGCGATCGAGGACGCCGGACAGGTGTCCCATGTATATTTTTCTCGTATCGCATCATATCGTAACGTCTGGTGACGTGCGTTCACACTCAGAACAAGCATAAGACATCTTGACGGTTGAACGTCGACTGTGCGTGTTTTGGGAATACACTTGCTTTCATAGACAGTAAGGCACGCCAACGTCCATCGTACGCCTTAGCGCCCTATCTGTACGCCTTAACACCCATCTCAACGCCTTAGCACACATCAGAATAATTTTACTTCCTCCGTTGCTGTGATAACAACAACCAGCAATAATCTTCAATTGCTCCTATAATGCATATTAGGAATCAGGGTTACAAACCGGTTTCGCTTTGGTAGGATCATGCGCAATCTGAGGTTTTGATTTCGCATCCTGACTTCGCGCTTCGCATTGTTTTGACTTCGCATCCTGATTTCGCGCTTCGCTTTGTTTTGATTTCGCATCCTGACTTCGCGCTTTGCATTGTTTTGATTTCGCATCCTGACTTCACGCTTCGCATTGTTTTGATTTCGCATCTTGACTTCGCGCTTCGCATCCTGACTTCGCGCTTCGCTTCCTGACTTCGCGCTCCGCTTCCAGTATTTGCATTGTGTTGTTTTGATTTCGCATCCTGACTTCGCGCTTCGCATTCTGACTTCGCATCCTGGCTTCGCCACTTCGCATCCTGGCTTCGCATTGTTTTGATTTCGCATCGTGACTTCGCGCTTCATGTTTTGATTTCGCATCCTGACTTCGCGCTTCGCATCCTGCCTTCACATCCTGATTTCGCGCTCCGTTTCCAGTCTTTGCATTGATTTGTTTTGATTTCTCATCCTCACTCCGCGCTTCGCATTCTGTCTTCGCCACTTCGCATCTTGGCTTCGCCACTTCGCATCCTGGCTTTGCGCTTCGTATTGTTTTGATTTCGCATCCTGACTTCGCGCTCCGCATTGTTTTGATTTCGCACCCTGACTTCGCGCTTCGCATCCTGACTTCGCGCCTAGCATCCTGCCTTCGCATCCTGACTTCGCGCTCCGCTTCCAGTCTTTGCATTGTTCTGTTTTGATTTCGCATCCTGACTTCGCGCTTCGTATCCTGGCTTCGCCACTTCGCATCGTGGCTTCGCCTCTTCGCATCCTGGCTTCGCGCTTCGCATTGTTTTGATTTCGCATCCTGACTTCGCGCTTTATATTTTGATTTCGCATCCTGACTTCGCGCTTCGCATCCTGACTTCGCTACTTCGCATCTTGCCTTCGCGACTTCGCATCCTGACTTGGCGCTTCGCATCCTGACTTGGCGCTTCGCATCGTGCCTTCGAACTTCGCATCCTGCCTTCTCATCCTGACTTCGCGCTTCGCATCCTGCCTTCGTTCTTCGCATCCTGGCTTCGCGCTTTGCATTGTTTTGATTTCGCATCCTGACTTCGTGCTTCGCATTGTTTTGATTTCGCATCTTGACTTCGCGCTTCGCATCCTGACTTCGCGCTTCGCATCCTGACTTCGCGCTCCGCTTCCAGTATTTGCATTGTGCTGTTTTGATTTCGCATCCTGACTTCGCGCTTCGCATCCTGGCTTCGCCACTTCGCATCCTGGCTTCGCCACTTCGCATCCTGGCTTCGCGCTTCGCATTGTTTTGATTTCGCATCCTGACTTCGCGCTTCATGTTTTGATTTCGCATCCTGACCTCCCGCTTCGCATCCTGACTTCGCGCTTCGCATCCTGCCTTCACATCCTGATCTCGCGCTCCGTTTCCAGTCTTTGCATTGATTTGTTTTGATTTCTCATCCTGACTCCGCGCTTCGCATCCTGTCTTCGCCATTTCGCATCTTGGCTTCGCCACTTCGCATCCTGACTTTGCGCTTCGTCTTGTTTTGATTTCGCATCCTGACTTCGCGCTCCGCATTGTTTTGATTTCGCATCCTGACTTCGCGCTTCGCATCCTAACTTCGCATCATGACTTCGTGCTTCGCATCCTGCCTTCGCATCCTGACTTCGCGCTCCGCTTCCAGTCTTTGCATTGTTCTGTTTTGATTTCGCATCCTGACTTCGCGCTTCGTATCCTGGCTTCGCCACTTCGCATCCTGGCTTCGCCTCTTCGCATCCTGGCTTCGCGCTTCGCATTGTTTTGATTTCGCATCCTGACTTCGCGCTTTATATTTAGATTTCGCATCCTGACTTCGCGCTTCGCATCCTGACTTCGCTACTTCGCATCTTGCCTTCGCGACTTCGCATCCTGACTTGGTGCTTCGCACCCTGACTTCGCGCTTCTCATCGTGCCTTCGAACTTCGCATCCTGCCTTCGCATCCTGACTTCGCGCTTCGCATCCTGCCTTCGTTCTTCGCATCCTGGCTTCGCCACTTCGCATCCTGCCTTCGCGACTTCGCATCTTGGCTTCGTTTGTCGGTTCAGATTCATAACACAAGACAGCGATGTCCCTTCTCGGCCATCATACTTCTGGGATCGTATTTTGCATGAAGCTATCAATACACACGCTGCAGCGATCGAGGACGCCGGACAGGTGTCCCATGTATATTTTTCTCGTGTCGCATCATATCGTAACGTCTGGTGACGTGCGTTCACACTCAGAACAAGCATAAGACATCTTGACGGTTGAACGTCGACTGTGCGTGTTTTGGGAATACACTTGCTTTCATAGACAGTAAGGCACGCCAACGTCCATCGTACGCCTTAACGCCCTATCTGTACGCCTTAACACCCCTGTCAACGCCACAGCACACTTTCTTAACGCTTTAAAGTCGTTTAATGATGCATTCGAACAAATAATTCTTTTGTGCTATTGCTCTGATATACGCCGCTTTCCAGTTCATCCCCAAGGTTTTCAACATCGACGCTGTGTTTTTCGATTTCCATATGAACCGCACCTCACACGACGCATTAGGACCAAGGACCAAATACCTTCCTTCACTTCCCCAAAATGCCCACTTTCGCTACTACTCGTCCTGATGACGTCACCGATGACGTCACAGATGCTGTGAACAGCCCTCAAATCGGGATCTTCACCCCGAGAGTTACAAAATGACACTACCCACGACATATTCGAACCAATAGTGGTCCATCTCTACCCCAAACACACACCAAGGCACCCCCAAAATGACCACTTCCGCTACTACTCGTACTGATGAGGTCACCGATGACGTCACAGATGACATGACAGATGACATGGACATCCCTCAAATCGGAGTCTACAAACCGAGAGCTACAAGATGACACCCCACATGATGCATTCGGACCAAGGATGGTGCATTTCTACCCCAAATACTTTCCCTCACTTCCCCAAAATGCTCACTTTCGCTACTAATTCTATTGATGACGTCATCGATGACGTCACAGATGCTGTGGACATCCCTCAAATCGTGGTCTAGACCACAAAAGCTACAAAATTGCACCCCCCACGACGCATTCGGACCAAGGATGGTCCCTCTCTACCCCAAACACACTCCCACGCACCCCCAAAATGGCCACTTTACTTACTACACCCAACTGCGCATGCACAGATTGATGCGACTTGCAATAAAAACACGCCATTCTGACTCCACCCCACACAAGCTTCACTTTTGACACCTCCCACGAGCCATTTGGACCCATAGTTGTCCATCTCTACCCCAAGCACACCCCCAAACACACCCCAAAATGCCTACTTTCTATACTACGACCAGACTGCGCATGCGCAGAATATTGAAAACGGAGGATGCATTAGTCCAGTCGGATGCTCCTCCACAAGAGCTTCAAAATAATTCCTCATACGACACCATCGGGCCACTAGGGGCTCACCTAGACCCCAAAACGTCCACTCAGTATGGACCTGTCTCCCATAGCCAGTATTAGTCCGGCAGATATGTGAAATGATTGTGCACTTTTTGATAAAAGCATGAAATTTTGCAGGATGATAGATAAACACATATAATTCATTTTTAGAGGGGGAGTCCGGCTTGTAAATCCGTATTTTGGCCGTCATCTTGGATTTCAAAATGGCCGCCATCAAATACCACAAAGTCGCATTTCTACACTTCTGAGACACATATAGGAGGCTAATTTAAACGATAATACCCATATTTGCGCACTCAAGGAAGCAGATCAACACAGTTTTGTTGCATCAGAAGTGATGGAATTCGAGATGGCGGTCGTTTTCTTCTCAAAATGGCTGCCGAGAATCGCTTATTTTCATTATTATGTGACTTGCGTGAACAGATGCACAAACTTCTACTTCTGAGTGGCCTAAAATGTTTTTCATGTCTTTGGACACTGCATGGTTTACTTGTGGACAAGTGACACGTGTGGTTAAGTTTCCACATGAACAGCTGCAATAAAAGCGCGGTTGAGATACTACGGCTAAATCCTAGAATCCTCCGTATTCTAAAGTCTGAAAATGAGGTACCAAGAGAAGTTATTCTATAGACTGATATGGTTGCTTTTCAGTCGCCAAACGTCAACTTTACCCACCTTTTACATATCTCTCCAACTCCAATTCACATAGCTGATATCCGGAATAGGTCACATCTTGGGTATTTACCTAATACTCTACATTTGATTGACCTGACATGTGGCATCGTGTATTTCCATCGGCGATGTCTGCAATATCTGAAGTTAGTGACTCTGGAAACTAATCTCCGTGACAGAGTACTGAGCAGAATTCGAATAAATTAAGCTTGTTGCATGTATAGTTTCCCCAATATAGATATTCTGTTCGAAATAGAATATTATAATTTCTGAGGAGTCAAAATGACTGCCATTCAATTTTCGTGATAGTTTCCCATTCCCACTCACTTGGAGAAGCCCCTCTTGAACAACGGAGAGAAAGCTAACCCCATCTGTGGCGAGTCTGTGCGACGGATATGTCAGCATGACTCCCTTCTTTGTGAGAATTCACTCAAGACTCTCATACTTTACTGGATGATTTTTCTACAAACACCCAGTCTCATTCCATCCATCGCGAAGAAACAGCAAGCTTGTCGACAAGTTGTTGATAAACCTAGCATCTAGTCAGTCACTTAATATTCATCCCTCAATAATAGAATTTTTGCGCCCATAATTCATATAACAGCATTAATAGCACCAAAATAAAAACAATCATACAATTCAATCGCAAAGAGAAAATGGATTCTTCAGCGAGGTCAGTTGGGGCTTGGACTCCGACAGTTCGCGGCAGCTTGGCCTTCTCGGGTCCGCTTGTTTCATACATAAAATTTCTCTAGATATGTTTCTTTGTGAACATTAGAAATTGATTATGACACAGGTTCCGATTTCATTAACTATTTTGGGAACATAAGCGTTCTTGGTCTTCTTGCTTTCCGGCAAAACTGGGGAAGTTGCAAGTATTCGTCTCGGTTTGAAATTTCTGCAGTAGTGATTTTATTACGAATGTACTGGTATTGATGTCTAGCTTCAACACATATATTTCCACCAGCAAGGATGATTCGAGGATGACAAAATGCTCATTGACAAGCTAGTCAAATATGTAGTTACAAATGTATGCCTGTTTTTGGTATATTGGAGTGCAATATTCATAGATTCAGTTTGTCGTTGAAATCCCATACCCGAATCAGCAATACAAATGATGCAAGAACCAGAACTAGAAGTTCAACCTGCAGTTTTGTATGCCAGTACTGGAACTTTGGATCTCAATCACACTTTTGGCGACTCGGTTGGCAGGTTAGGCAACCCGCGAACCAGCCTCATCCCCATTCAATGCTTCAAACTGTGACACTTTGTCCACAACATTATGAATAACCATCTCTATCATACAACTGAGTTCGATCGTTAGAGAAATTGTGGTTGACAAATTTAACATGGGTTACTGATATGAGCTTATTCCATTTCCGGAGTAACTGATAAATATGAATCTGGTAATGGAACTCCTTGAACGATGGAGCAATGATAGCACAGTCAACTGACATGCATGGCAAAACCAGTTCATCGCGGTTGAACTTTCTAAAAATTTGCGATTGAAATTCTCTGACTGGTGGCATATCCTATTAAGAAAATTCTGAACATGCTTGCATAATACTATAGGTTTGCAAGATATCACGGAAAGGCTCAACCATGGGACATGGCGGGATCTCAAAAACTCCATCATAGTAATCTGATCTTGAAAGGCAAGGTTAAGGAAAAGAGCTTAACCCAGACATATTGTGGTAAGTTTCAGCCGTTTAGCTCCAAGTGTAGGGAGAATATTTCGAGGACATCGCCTACCAAGACCAGACACGGCCGGACCCAATATCGCCAGGGAAGAATCAACTGATACTGATTATGCCACATCCACTGGCTATATCTTGGAGAAGACTGAAGGGATTATCAGATTTAGTTTTTTGTTAGTATTTCAGTATCCATGTATATCATATGATATGATATGGTGGTCGTCTCCGACTAGGCATTGTTCCACACAGAAGTCCCTTAGCCAGTTTCCTCGGCCAAAGCAATGTGTAAACCAGCCTTGTATCAGATATCCATTTTAGGCTTCAATGTTAGCTGATGGCGAAAAGCTTGATATCCAAGATGGTGTACTAACAGGGATTTTTAACCATAAAAAGCTCACCAAGGAACGTATCTAGTCCATGTACATGTATGATCTAATCCTACTCAACTGACTCAACTAAGTCCACTGTGCCGCATGTTGTCGAAGGTTGAGCCAGGGTCGACCTCGTTGAAGAATGCTATTGTTTACGAGATTATACTGTGTTACTGTTTGATCATACAAGAAGCAGTGGGACTATTGATGTTTGTAGAGGTCTGAACGAGCTCCCAACCGAAGGGAGACCCGCCGTTCAGGCCTGTACCATTTGGACTTGGTTTCTTCTCCGTTCTTCAGGAGAAGCTTCTCTAAGTAAGTTTGAATAGGGAACTTATACCAAAGCTGAATGACAGCCAGTTTGGTGTCCATTATCAGAAGCCAGCGCATTCTATCAGTACCGGTAGTAGCTGATGGGGCTGCATGATAAACTGTAGATGCAGCGAGGTTAACCCACATTGTGCTGGAATTTCTCTCTCAAATATGACTAATTTTATATATTGCAGGTATCTACTACATGAATGAGTGTTCACTGATGCCAAAAATCATTTTAAGTCACCCAAAAGTAGATTTTTGTCTATCGATTCACCTACGTCACATAACCATCGAAATAAGTGATTCTCGGCAGCCATTTTGAAAAAAATGGCCGCCATCTTAAATCCATCCGTTCTGGTGCAGCAAAAGTGTGGTGATCAACTTCCTTGGGTACGCAAATGTGGGGATAGCCGTTTAAACTAACCTTCTATGTGTCTTAGAAGTGCCGATTTGCGAATTTGATGGTTTCTAATGGCGGCCATTTTGAAATCCAAGATGGCGGTCAACTACGGATTTTCAAGCCGGACTCCCCCTCTAAAAATGAATAATATGTGTTTCCCTGTCACTATGCAAAGTGTCATGCTTTTATCACAAAGTGCACAATCGACCCATTTTTTGTTACATATCTGCCGGACTATATGGGCTTATGGGCCTAGTTTCAGTTTCAGTTTATTGCAAAGGAATCAGCAGATGCTGCTTTTCATCCGTGCAGATTATTTACAATATTTACATAAAAACAATAAAAACCTAAAACAATAGAAACAATATCACAGCGAGACAATGATTGTATAAATGATTACGGGATGATCACGATTTACATATCACACAGTAGTATATTGCACTGTATATGGAAACATCACATTAAAAGTTTCAACAAACGTTCTTATATACTTAGAACAGTGTTTTTTAAAAGTCTGTAAGGTTTGACTACGCTTTACCTCGTCTGGCAGGCTATTCCAGCTAGTGACCCCAAGAGCCGATAACGAATTCTTATGGTAATTTCCACGAAAGAGATTTAGTGGAGTAGATCTTGTGTTATATGAATGTTTTTCAGAGACATGCTTGAAACTTGTTTTGAGATGACTTGGCGTATTGCCATTAATAGCCTTCCAAACTAGAGTACATCTATTAAGATAAAATCTTTGTCTAACACTCAACCATCCACATTCCTTTAACATATCCACTCTATGTGTCCGGGGACCACATCCCAATATAATCCTCATTGCTCTATTTTGATTACGTTGGAGTCTAGATATATCATTTTTACTTGCAACACTATAAATTGTAGAACAGTAGTCCAAGTGAGGCAAGACAATCGTATTATACAGGGTAAATCTCGTTTCTTTGGGGACGCAAGGTCCTATACGTTTTAATACACCAATACTTCTATTTAACTTTCGGACAATCTGATTGATGTGTTCATTGAACTGAAGATTATCATCAATGACCACACCTAAGTACTTAATATTATCGCATTGGGCCATATACAGACCTACCCGGCACTTATCAAAAAAATTCACCGCTTAACTTCGGGACCCATCCCATCGTGTTCTACATGGTAAGACGTGAAAAACAAGACCAAACAACCCATATCGCAATGAACATGTGTGAATTTCCCAGTATGGACCTATGCCCCCATAGCCAGTGTGGGCATATGGGTCTATATACAGGCCTACCCGGTACTTTCCAAAAAAAAATCACCGCTTAGGTCCGGGAGCCTTCCCATTGTGTTTTTCGTGGCGCCACGTAAAAACAAGACCAAACAACCCATAGCAAAATGTAAAAAAAATAATGACCCCCAATACAGGCATTTTTCCCGTAGTTTGTATAATACAGGCCCCTATTGTAGACCACGTATTTGAGACTACTTTCTGTCCGCGGGGGCAGACCGCATCACCGCCAGACCGCGGAAGAATACATGCCCCATGCAGTTGCCGGCCACGTGACCTTCACATGACCTTCACAAGATGCACTAATTTTCTAAATGACAGGAAGGGAAATAACTCTGTTTTTGAAAATGAGGGTTCCTCACTGGCCATTTAACATGGACAAACAGATGGTGATATTCGGGTAATATTTTGGGTACCCCCCGAAAATGCACGTGAATCGGGTTTTTATATACTACTTAGCTTCACAAAACATGTTTCCAGTTTTTTGATTGAGAAAGAGAGAATATTGTCTAATTAGAAAAGTTATAATCTCAGCTAAATTGCGTAGATTCGCAATTGATAATCTCAACTAGGTAGCGTAAATTCGCAAAAAAAAAATTCCTGGAAAATCTGTCAAAGAATGGTAATCTTGGGGCAAAATATCTCTCTAAGCGGCAGGGCTTATGTGGTAGATTTATTCCACTGTCTTAAACACAAAAAGAAAACATGCATGCGGCTGGAAAACAACCCTTGCTGCAGATTTCACCCGAAGTTGGGGAAATTTGAAAGTTGGGGAGAGTGAACACACAGTGTGCCGAAAAATCATTCAAATGGCTTGGACTATTTAAGCGTAAAGTCAGAAGAATGACGTAGTTTAAATTTCGATTTTTCTGTTGGTGTGTTGTGGGCAAAAGAAATGCATATTTGGAAAGAAGTAAATGAAATGTAGCGCTACTGACAAATGGAGGAAAGGGATATGGAGGAGAAGTTCATATATGCTGAAGAACCTTACATAAAAGGGAATAAAGTATTTGTAGTATTTTAGACCGTGTTTTTCTTGCTTTTAAGGAGTTCTTATCGTTGTATTCTGCATCTTCTGAGTTTGCTAAGCCTGTCTGTTCAGTGACCCGTGACTTCAGCCGAGTAACAAGGATTGTATTTTCACTTTGCCCTATCTTTTAACCTTGGAGAAGATAGCATAGATCCAAAGAAAAGATTTCGATTTTCGATTTCAAAACATCCAGTATACTAATTATAAAGGTGGTAAACTCAATATTTCAACATGTATTATACCCTTTTCAAGACTGAACATATTTACAAAGTCCATCGCTATTGATAGAAATGCTATAGTGAATACCATTTAGAAGGTAGGCAGCGTTTATAACATACCATTTGGTGGGAAGCGTTGTGAACACACCTCGTAGCTTCCACAATCGTTTTATCTCCTTGAGTAAGTTATCTCCTTCCGTACATTTGTTAAACCAAGAAAAGCTATAGAATGAATGGGGGATATAATAAAACGATGCATTGCGCTGCTTAGATTTTGAGTTTGTGTTAGATAATATATGATAAGTTTCACAAATAAAAGATGGGAAAATGTTATGCTACCTAGGTGATAATATGAAATGCGATTGTATGCAATTTAGCTGATATAACTTGCCAATTAGACAATATATTGCTGGTCCAGGAAAATGATCGGGCGCTTTTATGAATGCCCGATGTCACTTAATGTATATGTTAAAATACAAGTAGCATAGAGTGACTGGGAAATATTAGCGGTACCAGATAGTGAGAGGGTAGTGTAAATGTCTGTTTTTGTTCAAGCAAGACATGCTGAACAGCCATTCCACGAAGTCTTTAATACTTTCTAATGGAAATGATCAGAATAATCGCCGTTCTCCATATATATTTCTTCCAGTCAATGCAAATTCAAACGTATTTCGTTGTTTCAAATAATAAAACGATTATGCGATTCCAATCGGGTAAATACGTCGTTATATGGACCAGAGAAAACCAATATTCTTGGGCATTCGGCCTCAGTGAATGTTTTCTCTGGTCCTAAAACATCGTATTCACAAGTCGTTTATAACATACCATTTGGCGTGAAGCGTTGTGGAACTGAATTGCGTAGATTAGCATGTGATTGATCCCACCTATGATTCTCAGAAAAAACATACATTCGTTAAACCAAGAAATGCTATAGAATTATTGAAGGATGTAAAACGATGCATTGTGCAACTTAGCTTAGATTTTAAGTGTTATTATAGATAACATATTAGCGGTTTCACAAAAGAAACATCAGAATTTTTTATGCTACCTGGGTGAGATTATGAAATGGGAATGTATACCATTTAGCGGATAGGCTGTCTGTTGTGTGACCCGTGACTTTAGCCGAGTAGCAACTGAGGAGTCTATTTTCAGTTTGACCGATCTTTTAAGCTGGGAGATCATCTTCAACCAGTGAAAACATTCTACCTAGCTGAGATTATGAAGTGCAAATCTACGCAATTCAGCCGAGATTATCAAGTGCGAATCTACGCTATTTTATAACTTGTTAATTAGACAGTATATTTCAAAAACTTTTGCGAATCTAGGCTACGTAGCTGAGATTATCAAGTGCGAATCTGCGCAATTTAGCTGAGATTATAACTTTTCTAATTAGACAATATATTCTCTTTCTCAAATGAAAAGTCCGAAAATTGTTTTGCGAATCTACGCTACCTAGCCGAGATTATCAAGTGCGAATCTACGCAATTTATCTGAGGTTATGAAGTGCGAATCCGTTTCTCCAATCAAAAGGCCGAAAATTATTCTGCGAATCTCTGTTACCTATAGTTGAGATTATCAAGTGCCAATCTACGTTATTTAGCTTAGATTATAACTTTCTAATTAGACAATATATTTTTCTTTCTCAAATCAAAAACTGGAAACATGTTTTGCGAATCTACGCTACCTAGCTGAGATTATCAAGTGCGAATTTACGCTATTTAGCTTAGATTATATAACTTTATACAATTAGACAATATATTCATTTTCTCAAATTAAAAGTACGAAAACTGTGCTGAGATTATCAAGTGCGAATCTACGCTATTTAGCTTAGATTATAACTTGCTAATTAGACAATATATTGCTGGTCCAGGAAAATGAACGGGCGCTTTTATTTCATTTTAGAAAAGAATAACCCGTACGTCTGTTGTGACTGACTCAAATAGGCATCACCATTTTATTCAGTTCATGCCCAAAAACGGCTTAACACGCTCATGTGCGCTTGCGCTGTTCGCGTCATACGGTGACATGCACGTGATTATCAACATGAATGTTGCTTCAATGCATTTTGCTGAGAAACAACAGGAACTTGATAATGTGTTGTATAGCACTGCAATATCACTGGTCTTCATTGCATCATGTAAGCGTCCTGTCAGTGTCTTGTGCGCTGTCCTCCGTGTTTTATAGGGTGGATGGAGGGTGTCTGGTTCCATGCTGCTTCAAAGAATTTTTCTTTGAAGTAGCAGGAACACAACTGGGCTGGGTGGTGCTTAGTTGGTTCGTCGTGATATAGCTGAAATATTGTTGAAAACGACTTTAAATTCTATTCACCCACTCACTCAACATGAAAACGGGCTCAGTTGTAGTCCCAATCTCACGTTCGGCTATTTCCGTATGGGCGGAAGCTAGTGAGTTCCGGGGCCAGATTGTTGTAGTCCCTCAAAAACAAATGCAATAAAAGCGCCCGTAACAGGCGAAGGACATGACGGATCTTCTCGAACTCGGTCTAACCACGAAGGGAAATTATTTAGGAATCCATCGATGCGAGTTCAGTGCTATGGAACGGCCAAATACATTTGTCATCCAGTAGAGTTGAAAAGGGTCGATCTACGAATGAAACCTGCAAAAAAGGGACCAGGGAACCCTGGGATTCCACGTAGAAATAATGTCTTGAAATGATATGTAAATTAAGCGAATGTGGATTATGTAATTAGAGTATCTATAGGTGTATTAAACAGACTATCATCTATTCATGTAGTTTGCGTGTGTACTATTTAAGTTGGAGTTTTAATATGTATCTAAAATCAGATATTTTCGCCGCGAGCGCACCACGTGTATTGCTGTGTTATAAGCCTGTTTTGTTTGTGTTGAACCAGAAAGTCAAATGGAGTCAGGCATATTCTTCAATATCGATGCGTGCTTATGCGAAACAAAACGTATGAATAGAATCATAAATCTACGTACATCGTGTTCAGATCTATTTCCGGAAAAACGCGTAGAACGCATCTCCGGCGACCTGCATGGACCCCGAAGCTTCCGGGCCTAGGCCCTGTGCAGATTCGCTTATTTTTGCTTTCGTGTAATGAATAAGTATCATATTGATTCTAATGTTCCATGATGTGAAGGTCATCGGGTTTTTTTATGTGTTAAATATAACTAGAAACTCAAATGGATTCAGGTATGAAGTATGGTTTTTCAATATCGATGCGTGCGTATAAATGCGAAACAAACGTGAAAATAGAAGCATACATCTGCATACATCATGTTTGAATTTATTTCCGGGAAGATGCTTAGAATGCATCTCCGGAGATCTAGGACTTCGGAGCTTCCGGGGCCTAGGCGGCCCCTGGAACCTAGGCGGCCCCTGGACCCTAGGCGGCCCCTGGACCCTAGGCGGCTCCTGGACCCTCGCCTGTTGGGCTGTGAGGATTTCCTTATTTTACCTTTGTGTGAATGAATTGTATCGGTAGGCGTATTGGTTTCCGTTACATGAACTAAAGGTCATCGTTTTTTATGTGATAAATATGACTAGAAAGTCAAATGAATGAGGCATAAGGTGCGATTTTTCAATATCAATGCGTGGTTATAATTGCGAAACAAATCGTGAAAATAGAACCATAAATCTGCATACATCATGATCAGATTTATTTCCGGGAAAACGTTCAGAACGCAACTTCGGCGATCTAGGACCCCGGAGCTTCCTGGGTCTAGCTGGCCTCTGGACCCTCGCCTCTTGGGCTGTGATAGCCGACCCCCCTATAAATTTTCACTGGATCCGCCCTTGAGTTACTTAAGTAGGCCTTCACCAGAGGAGACCGAGCCCAGTCCAAGGAGTTACGCCCCTTCGGCATTGACATGAGGTTTTCATAAATGTCAGCGTAGAATCGCACTTGATAATCTTATCTATTCAGCATAGATTCGCACTTTATAATTCTCATTTATAATCTCAGCTAAATTGCGTAGATTCGCGCTTGATAATCTCAGCTAGGTAGCATAGATTCGCAGAAAAGTATTCGATTTTGATTTTGGAAATAGGGAATATATTGTCTAATTAGATAGCTATAATCTACGCTAAATTGCGTAGATTCGCAAAATTTGATAATCTTATCTATTTAGTAAAGATTCGCACTTGATACCGTGGTAAACTGCACGAAATTTTAGAATTCATCTTCAAAATAGTAAGTGCTAATTCGCATCTAAATATATAGGATGATAAAAGCCAATCGCGCACCTTAATGATTCGCATGTGTATCCGTATAACAGCGAACTTATGCTGGCGATTACCTTCGCCCCTCATAGGCACATATGTCAAGAACAACTCTGTGATCCATGAGTGATCCAATTACCTCAAGAAAAGTAAGTTCTCTACAAAATGTAGCCTCATATTTTTCCAGCATTTGCTCGATTGCGATGAAACTTCTCCAACATCATGGGGCTGATCAAACCGATATCGAGTAACAATGATTATTCCGTAGGTCGTTTCATGTGTGAATGGCCATGCGCAAAGTTTAAGTCCGTCGCATTTCAAAAGTTGCAAGGCAAGTTTATGCACGATTTTTCGCAGGTCACGTAATCACAGAATTGATACCTTAATAAGATGTCACAGCAATCAACATGCACTGGTTAATACCAGGTGTATTCACCACGACACAGTAAACTTGCATATAAGGAGCTAGCACCCTGTTGATAAACTTGGACATTTGCGACATTTGTCATCGGCCTTATCGTTAGGATACTGCAGTAGTTTTGTGAGTTCCGAATCAGGGGGAGTTGCGAATCACTTTCCTAATTGATGCCTGATATTTCTTGAAATAAAGCATCTGTATAGTTTTTCCCCCGGTTTATTTGAACGTGTTTCTGTGGACTCAAATGAATGCCAAACAACTGACCTGTATTGTTTCTTCACCGGTCATTTGGGTAATATTATACTTCCGGTACTGTGCAATGACAAACTTACACCAGGTCGAAAAATACGTGCGATTTTTTCAATGTTGAATCCACGCGAAATAAGGTTGGTTTAAGCGGCAATTTCAGTATTTAATTGAGTGATAGAATCATATTAATGATCAAACAAAATATCTAATAATTTGTGATAAATGTTAACTGACCAACATTGTAACATAATGCCGCTGTAGAGAGGTCAATTCCGAATCACCGAAATACGCGCCGTTTATAACTTGAAATCTGTGAATAAGGGACGGTCTCAGAACTACGACAACAGCAGCAAACCGACTTAAAAACCGATTGGTCACTCCGTCGCATTGTAAAGCTTTGTTTAATAAGACTTTAATCTCCAAGAAAACGAAACTTCACATGATTTCCACATAAAAGCCCTCGTCACCAAAAAACCTCGCCCATTTTCGCAAATAGGCCTTAATTTACCTCACATTTTTCGTAGACCATATTCTCATATATCAGCTTTCCTATTCGCTTCCTATAATTTCCCGGAACACGACAATAACAGAGAAGATGAGTTATAGGCACAGGCCCGCAAAACAAGAGTTTTGGGTGGTGAGGGCTGTGGTATTAGGGAGAAGTGTCGAATATGGGGTCTCTATATATAACCCCATGCTTTATATAAATCCACATCAAGGTGTGAAACGGACTTTGGGTGAATCGAGAAATAAACGGTTTACCGCCAAACAAAATACATCAGCATATTTTCCTGGTCCAAGAAAATGACCTGGCGCTTTTATGAATGCCCGATGTCACTTAATGTGTATGTTAAAATACAAGTAGCATAGAGTGACTGAGAAATATTAGCGGTACTAGATAGTGAGAGGGTAGTGTAAATGTCTGTTTTTGTTCAAGCAAGACATGCTGAACAGCCATTCCACGAACTCTTTAATACTTTCTAATGAAAATAATCAGAATAATCGCCGTTCTCCATATATATTTCTTCCAGTCAATGCCAATTCAAACGTATTTTCGTTGTTTCAAATAATAAAACGATTATGCGATTTCAATCCGGTAAATACGTCGTTATATGCACCAGAGAAAACCAATATTCTTGGGCATTCGGCCTCAGTGAATGTTTTCTCTGGTCCTAAGACATCGTATTCACAGGTCGTTTATAACATACCATTTGGCGTGAAGCGTTGTGGAACTGAATTGCGTAGATTGGCATGTGATTGATCCCACCTATGATTCTCAGAAAAACATACATTCGTTAAACCAAGAAATGCTATAGAATTAATTGAGGATGTAAAACGATGCATTGTGCAACTTAGCTTAGATTTTAAGTGTTATTATAGATAACATATTAGCGGTTTCACAAAAGAAACATGAGAATTTTTTATGCTACCTGGGTGAGATTATGAAATGGGAATGTATACCATTTAGCGGATAGGCTGTCTGTTCTGTGACCCGTGACTTCAACCGAGAAGCAATAGGAGTCTATTTTCAGTTTGCCCGATCTTTTAAGCTGGAAGATTATCTTCAACCAGTGAAAACATTCTACGTACATGTAGCTGAGAATATGAAGTGCAAATCTACGCAATTCAGCCGAGATTATCAATTGCGAATCTACGCTATTTCATAGCTTGCTAATTAGACAGTATATTTCAAGAACTGGCAACATGTTTTGCGAATCTAGGCTAGCTGAGATTATCAAGTGCTAATCTGCGCAATATATGGAATATGAAATAGGTCTTTGGATTATGGACGCGGATATTCTCTAATGGACGACGGCTGGATTATGAATGACGGACTAGACGCTTGTAATTTTCTAATTAGACAATATATTCTCTTTCTCAAATGAAAAGTCCGAAAATTGTTTTTCGAATCTACGCTACCTAGCCGAGATTATGAAGTGCGAATCTGCGCAATTTAGCTGAGATTATGAAGTGCGAATCCGTTTCTACAAAAGTCCGAAAATTATTTTGCGAATCTATGCTACCTAGTTGAGTTGATCAAGTGCGAATCTACGCTATTTAGCTTAGATTATAACTTTCTAATTAGACAATATATTCTCTTTCTCAAATCAAAAACTGGAAACATGTTTTGCGAATCTACGCTACCTAGCTGAGATTATCAAATGCGAATTTACGCTATTTAGCTTAGATTATATAACTTTATACAATTGGACAATATATTCCTTTTCTCGAATTAAAAGTACGAAAACTGTGCTGAGATTATCAAGTGCGAATCTACGCTATTTAGCTTAGATTATAACTTGCTAATTAGACAATATATTGCTGGTCCAGGAAAATGAACGGGCGCTTTTATTTCATTTTAGAAAAGAATAACCCGTACGTCTGTTGTGACTGACTCAAATAGGCATCACCATTTTATTCAGTTCATGCCCAAATACGGTTTAACACGCTCATGTGCGCTTGCGCTGTTCGCGTCATACGGTGACATTAACAAATTTACATCCACGTGATTATCAACATGGATGTTGCTTCAATGCATTTTGTTGAGAAACAACAGGAACTTGATAATGTGTTGTATAGCACTGCAATATCACTGGTCTTCATTGCATCATGTAAGCGTCCTGTCAGTGTCTTGTGCGCTGTCCTCCGTGTTTTATAGGGTGGATGGAGGGTGTCTGGCTCCATGCTGCTTCAAAGAATTTTTCTTTGAAGTAGCAGGAACGCAAATGGGCTGGGTGGTGCTTAGTTGGTTCGTCGTGATATAGCTGAAATATTGTTGAAAACGACTTTAAATTCTATTCACCCACTCACTCAACATGAAAACGGGCTCAGTTGTAGTCCCAATCTCACGTTCGGCTATTCCCGTATTGGCGGAAGCTAGTGAGTTCCGGGGCCAGATTGTTGTAGTCCCTCAAAAACAAATGCAATAAAAGCGCCCGTAACAGGCGAAGGACATGACGGATCTTCTCGAACTCGGTCTAACCACGAAGGGAAATTATTTAGGAATCCATCGATGCGAGTTCAGTGCTATGGAACGGCCAAATACATTTGTCATCCAGTAGAGTTGAAAAGGGCGGATCTACGGAGGGGTGGGGGGGTCCCCCCCCCATGCATGAAACCTGCAAAAAAGGGATCAGGGAACCCTGGGATTCCACGTAGAAATAATGTCTTGAAATGATATGTAAATTATGCGAATGTGGATTATGTAATTAGAGTATCTATAGGTGTATTAAACAGACTATCATCTATTCATGTAGTTTGTGTGTGTACTATTTAAGTTGGAGTTTTAATATGTATCTAGAATCAGATATTTTCGCCGCGAGCGCACCACGTGTATTGGTGTGTTATAAGCCTGCATGTTTTTGTTTGTGTTGAACCAGAAAGTCAAATGGAGTCAGGCATATTCTTCAATATCGATGCGTGCTTATGCGAAACAAAACGTATGAATAGAATCATAAATCTACGTGCATCGTGTTCAGATTTATTTCCGGGAAAACGCGTAGAACGCATCTCCGGCGACCTGCTTGGACCCCGAAGCTTGTCGGGCTGTGCAGATTCGCTTATTTTTGCTTTGTATAATGAATCGGTATCATCCTGGTTCTAATGTTCCATGATGTGAAGGTCATCGGGGTTTTTTATGTGTTAAATATAACTAGAAACTCAAATGGATTCAGGTATGAAGTATGGTTTTTCAATATCGATGCGTGCGTATAAATGCGACACAAACGTGAAAATAGAAGCATATATCTGCATACATGGTCCGTGTAACCTTGCACAGTTCAATTTTCGTTTTTCGTTTCTCAAAATCAAAAATTGAAATTTGACCGTCAATTTTCAATTTTCGTTTTTTGTTTTTGTGATCTTAAAATCAAAAGTTGAAATTTGACTGTCAATTTTCAATTTTTGATTCTGGGATCACAAAAACAAAAAACGAAAATTGATATTTGACAAGTCAATTTTCAATTTTCGTTTTTCGTTTTGATTGACGCAAAAATGAAAATCAAATTTTGAAAATTGCCTCGACTTGTCCGTTCTTCGTTTTTTGATTTTAACTTTGACGTATCAATGTTAAGTTTGCACGTGGACAGGTTATGATGTCACTTCCGGTATGACGAGTAGAGTAGAAAACGCAAATCGTGTCGTATAAGAGGTGTGGAGCGTGCGAGGCATGTGACCCACTAGGCCATCCTCGGGAGCCAGTGTATTGATCGATTTGTTAGGGTATCTGCATTGCCTTGGTTAGTTGCCCACGGTAGTTCTGGATAAAACAAAGATCGAGGGGTATCCTCTAAATCAATCCAATTATTGAACAGGCTCAGCAAGCTCATTACGCCAAACCATTAGCTGCAATGTTTGAGATGTGGCATCGCTGGCATAACTTTGATGTCAGGCTGAAATCGTCATCGAGAGTCAAAGCAAAAATCGCCGGCTTGGGATACCGACATGCTAATTCAAAATAACCTCGGGGGATAAAATGTTCGAAATTGAGGAGAGGACACAAAAACTCACTCGAATCACCAAAAATGTCCAGGTAAACCCTGTGAGAGGATTCACGATTTACCTGGACTTGTGAAGATGCACCAGACAGGTCTGGATAGGTGGCATCCCGCAGTTGTCATTGGTTATTGGCATTGAGGCCTGAGCCAATCAAGACGCAGTCTTGGATTTTCTCATTTCTAAAAATAGATATTTAGAGTGCTACAAAAGCGAACAGCATTCATGCATACAACCGCTATTTGTTATTGATTTGAATTATAGTGTTCATAAAGATACCAACAAAGATTTAATACCAATAAGAGTAAGCATCGCAGTGATGGGCCGCGAAATCCGTATATTGCTAGCGTTCCGTAAACCACCATTTCAAACAAGCACACAAACGTCACGTTTGATGCCAGTCTGCTTCAACGCTTCAGGTCCAATCTTCAGTCTCTATATTTGGGACCTGGATCGTTGGAGCGTTCACATGCCCGTCAACGTTCAGCGTCAAAAACGCTTCAACGCTCTAAGTGCGGGTGTCAAAAGCTTCAACGCATCGACGCGGGAAGTTTCTCTTGGGGTTATGATTAGGGTACCCACGTATTTAATATTTTACCCTACTTTAATGAAACTCATATGTGTATCAACCATGTTGTTCTGCGTATAATGCTTCACCCCTACTGCACGAATGCCTACTCACTTCTGGACATGCGCAGTTGGCCCATTATAATCTAGCTCGAATGCCTGGCTCCAGGAATCTATCGTGTGGTGACACTCCCATATCTTTCCCCCTAATGGCTTTCCATATTGTGCTCCACACCTGCCTAAACAATCCGATTTGCGCTTTCCATACTACTCCGCGGACCGAAAGTGACATTAGAAGCCTTGCGCGTGCGCAGTTAACATTGATGCGTCAAAGTTAAAATCAAAAAACGAAAAACGGACAAGTCGAGGCAATTTTTAATATTTGATTTTCATTTTTGCGCGAAGTAAAACGAAAATTGAAAATTGAATGTCAAATTTCAATTTTTGATTCTGAGAAAACGAAAAACGAAAATTGAAAATTGACGGTCAAATTTCAATTTTTGATTTTGAGAAACCAAAAACTAAAAACGAAAATTGAATTGTGCAAGGTTACACGGACCATACATCATGTTTGAATTTATTTCCGGGAAGATGCTTAGAATGCATCTCCGAAGATCTAGGACTTCGGAGCTTCCGGGGCCTAGGCGGCCGCTGGACCCTACCCGGCCCCTGGACCCTCGGCTGTTGGGCTGTGAGGATTTCCTTATTTTACCTTTGTGTGAATGAATTGTATCGGTAGGCGTATTGGTTTCCCTTCCATGAACTAAAGGTCATCGTTTTTTATGTGAAAAATATGACTAGAAAGTCAAATGAATGAGGCATGAGGTGCGATTTTTCAATATCAATGCGTGCTTATAATTACGATACAAATCGTGAAAATAGAACCATGAATCGGTATACATTATGATCAGTTTTATTTGCGGAAAAACGTTCAGAACGCATCTTCGGCGATCTAGGACCCCGGAGCTTCCGGTGACTAGCTGGCCTCTGGACCCTCGCCTCTTGGGCTGTGATAGCCGACCCCCTATAAATTTTAACTGGATCCGCCCTTGAGTTACTTAAGTAGGCCTTCGTCAAAGGAGACCGAGCCCAGACCAAGGAGTTACGCCCCTTCGGCATTGACATGATGTTTTCATAAATGTCAGCGTAGAATCGCACTTGATAATCTCATCTATTTAGCATAGATTCGCACTTTATAATTCTCATTTATAATCTCAGCTAAATTGCGTAGATTCGCGCTTGATAATCTCAGCTAGGTAGCATAGATTCGCAGAAAAGTATTCGATTTTGGTTTTGGAAATAGGGAATATATTGTCTAATTAGAAAGCTATAATCTACGCTAAATTGCGAAATTTGATAATCTTATCTATTTAGTATAGATTCGCACTTGATACCGTGGTAAACTGCACGAAATTTTAGAATTTATCTTCAAAATAGTAAGTGCTAATTCCAATCTAAATATATAGGATGATAAAAGCCAATCGCGCACCTTAATGATTCGCATGTGTATCTGTATAACAGCGAACTTATGCTGGCCATTACTTTCGCCTCTCATAGGGACATATGTCAAGAACAACTCTGTGATCCATGAGTGATCCAATTACCTCAAGAAAAGTAAGTTCTCTACAAAATGTAGCCTCATATTTTTCCAGAATTTGCTCGATTGCGATGAAACTTCTCCAACATCATGGGGCTGATCAAACCGATATCGAGTAACAATGATTATTCCGTAGGTCGTTTCATGTGTGAATGGCCATGTGTAAAGTTTAAGTCCGTCGCATTTCAAAAGTTGCAAGGCAAGTTTATGCACGATTTTTCGCAGGTCACGTAATCACAGAATTGATACCTTAATAAGATGCCACAGCAGTCAACATGCACTGGTTAATTCACCACGACACAGTAAACTTGTAGGTAAGGAGCTCGCACCCTGTCGATAAACTTGGACATTTGCGACATTTGTCATCGGCCTAATCGTTAGGATACTACAGTAGTTTTGCGAGTTCCGAATCAGGGGGAGTTGCGAATCAATTTCCTAATTAATGCCTGATATTTCTTGAAATGAAGCATCTGTATAGTTTTTCCCCCGGTTTATTTGAATGTCTGTTTCTGTGGACTCAAATGAATGCCAAACAGCTGACCTGTATTGTTTCTTCACCGGTCATTTGGGTAACATTATACTTCCGGTACTGTGCAATGACAAACTGACACCAGGTCGAAAAACACGTGCGATTTTTTCAGTGTTGAATCGACGCGAAATAAGGTGGGTTTAAGCGGCAATTTCAGTATTTATTTGAGTGATAGAATCATATTAATGATCAAACAAAATATCTAATAATTTGTGATAAATGTTAACTGACCAACATTGTAACATAATGCCGCTGTAGAGAGGTCAATTCCGAATCACCGAAATACGCGCCGTTTATAACTTGAAATCTGTGAATAAGGGACGGTCTCAGAACTACGACAACAGCAGCAAACCGACTTAAAACCCGATTGGTCACTCCGTCGCATTGTAAAGCTTTGTTTAATAAGACTTTAATCTCCAAGAAAACGAAACTTCACATGATTTCCACATAAAAGCGCTCGTCACCAAAAAACCCCGCCCATTTTCGCAAATAGGCCTTAATTTACCTCACATTTTTCGTAGACCATATTCTCATATATCAGCTTTCCTATTCGCTTCCTATAATTTCCCGGAACACGACAATAACAGAGAAGATGAGTTATAGGCACAGGCCCGCAAAACAAGAGTTTTGGGCGGTGAGGGCTGTGGTATTAGGGAGAAGTGTCGAATATGGGGTCTCTATATATAACCCCATGCTTTATATAAATCCACATCAAGGTGTGAAACGGACTTTGGGTGAATCGAGAAATAAACGGTTTACCGCCAAACAAAATACATCAGCATATTTTCCTGGTCCAAGAAAATGACCTGGCGCTTTTATGAATGCCCGATGTCACTTAATGTGTATGTTAAAATACAAGTAGCATAGAGTGACTGAGAAATATTAGCGGTACTAGATAGTGAGAGGGTAGTGTAAATGTCTGTTTTTGTTCAAGCAAGACATGCTGAACAGCCATTCCACGAACTCTTTAATACTTTCTAATGGAAATGATCAGAATAATCGCCGTTCTCCATATATATTTCTTCCAGTCAATGCAAATTCAAACGTATTTTCGTCGTTTCAAATAATAAAACGATTATGCGATTTCAATCCGGTAAATACGTCGTTATATGGACCAGAGAAAACCAATATTCTTGGGCATTCGGCCTCAGTGAATGTTTTCTCTGGTCCTGAAACATCGTATTCACAGGTCGTTTATAACATACCATTTGGCGTGAAGCGTTGTGGAACTGAATTGCGTAGATTGGCATGTGATTGATCCCACCTTTGATCCTCAGAAAAACATACATTCGTTAAACCAAGAAATGCTATAGAATTAATTGAGGATGTAAAACGATGCATTGTGCAACTTAGCTTAGATTTTAAATGTTATTATAGATAACATATTAGCGGTTTCACAAAAGAAACATGAGAATTTTTTATGCCACCTGGGTGAGATTATGAAATGGGAATGTATACCATTTAGCGGATAGGCTGTCTGTTCTGTGACCCGTGACTTCAACCGAGAAGCAACTGAGGAGTCTATTTTCAGTTTGCCCGATCTTTTAAGCTGGAAGATCATCTTCAACCAGTGTAAACATTCTACGTACATGTAGCTGAGAATATGAAGTGCAAATCTACGCAATTCAGCCGAAATTATCAATTGCGAATCTACGCTATTTTATAGCTTGCTAATTAGACAGTATATTTCAAAAACTGGCAACATGTTTTGCGAATCTAGGCTAGCTGAGATTATCAAGTGCTAATCTGCGCAATTCAGCTGAGATTATAACTTTTCTAATTAGACAATATATTCTCTTTCTCAAATGAAAAGTCCGAAAATTGTTTTGCGAATCTACGCTACCTAGCCGAGATTATGAAGTGCGAATCTGCGCAATTTAGCTGAGATTATGAAGTGGAAATCCGTTTCTACAAAAGTCCAAAAATTATTCTGCGAATCTATGCTACCTAGTTGAGTTTATCAAGTGCGAATCTACGCTATTTAGCTTAGATTATAACTTTCTAATTAGACAATATATTCTCTTTCTCAAATCAAAAACTGGAAACATGTTTTGCGAATCTACGCTACCTAGCTGAGATTATCAAATGCGAATTTACGCTATTTAGCTTAGATTATATAACTTTATACAATTGGACAATATATTCCTTTTCTCAAATTAAAAGTACGAAAACTGTGCTGAGATTATCAAGTGCGAATCTACGCTATTTAGCTTAGATTATAACTTGCTAATTAGACAATATATTGCTGGTCCAGGAAAATGAACGGGCGCTTTTATTTCATTTTAGAAAAGAATAACCCGTACGTCTGTTGTGACTGACTCAAATAGGCATCACCATTTTATTCAGTTCATGCCCAAATACGGTTTAACACGCTCATGTGCGCTTGCGCTGTTCGTGTCATACGGTGACATTAACAAATTTACATCCACGTGATTATCAACATGGATGTTGCTTCAATGCATTTTGTTGAGAAACAACAGGAACTTGATAATGTGTTGTATAGCACTGCAATATCACTGGTCTTCATTGCATCATGTAAGCGTCCTGTCAGTGTCTTGTGCGCTGTCCTCCGTGTTTTATAGGGTGGATGGAGGGTGTCTGGCTCCATGCTGCTTCGAAGAATTTTTCTTTGAAGTAGCAGGAACGCAAATGGGCTGGGTGGTGCTTAGTTGGTTCGTCGTGATATAGCTGAAATATTGTTGAAAACGACTTTAAATTCTATTCACCCACTCACTCAACATGAAAACGGGCTCAGTTGTAGTCCCAATCTCACGTTCGGCTATTTCCGTATTGGCGGAAGCTAGTGAGTTCCGGGGCCAGATTGTTGTAGTCCCTCAAAAACAAATGCAATAAAAGCGCCCGTAACAGGCGAAGGACATGACGGATCTTCTCGAACTCGGTCTAACCACGAAGGGAAATTATTTAGGAATCCATCGATGCGAGTTCAGTGCTATGGAACGGCCAAATACATTTGTCATCCAGTAGAGTTGCATGAAACCTGCAAAAAAGGGATCAGGGAACCCTGGGATTCCACGTAGAAATAATGTCTTGAAATGATATGTAAATTATGCGAATGTGGATTATGTAATTAGAGTATCTATAGGTGTATTAAACAGACTATCATCTATTCATGTAGTTTGTGTGTGTACTATTTAAGTTGGAGTTTTAATATGTATCCAAAGTCAGATATTTTCGCCGCGAGCGCACCACGTGTATTGGTGTGTTACAAGCCTGCATGTTTTTGTTTGTGTTGAACCAGAAAGTCAAATGGAGTCAGGCATATTCTTCAATATCGATGCGTGCTGATGCGAAACAAAACGTATGAATAGAATCATAAATCTACGTACATCGTGTTCAGATTTATTTCCGGGAAAACGCGTAGAACGCATCTCCGGCGACCTGCTTGGACCCCGAAGCTTGTCGGGCTGTGCAGATTCGCTTATTTTTGCTTTGTATAATGAATCGGTATCATACTGGTTCTAATGTTCCATGATGTGAAGGTCATCGGGGTTTTTTATGTGTTAAATATAACTAGAAACTCAAATGGATTCAGGTATGAAGTATGGTTTTTCAATATCGATGCGTGCGTATAAATGCGACACAAACGTGAAAATAGAAGCATATATCTGCATACATGGTCCGTGTAACCTTGCACAGTTCAATTTTCGTTTTTCGTTTCTCAAAATCAAAAATTGAAATTTGACCGTCAATTTTCAATTTTCGTTTTTTGTTTTTGTGATCTTAAAATCAAAAGTTGAAATTTGACGGTCAATTTTCAATTTTTGATTCTGGGATCACAAAAACAAAAAACGAAAATTGATATTTGACAAGTCAATTTTCAATTTTCGTTTTTCGTTTTGATTGACGCAAAAATGAAAATCAAATTTTGAAAATTGCCTCGACTTGTCCGTTCTTCGTTTTTTGATTTTAACTTTGACGTATCAATGTTAAGTTTGCACGTGGACAGGTTATGATGTCACTTCCGGTATGACGAGTAGAATAGAAAACGCAAATCGTGTCGTATAAGAGGTGTGGAGCGTGCGAGGCATGTGACCCACTAGGCCATCCTCGGGAGCCAGTGTATTGATCGATTTGTTAGGGTATCTGCATTGCCTTGGTTAGTTGCCCACGGTAGTTCTGGATAAAACAAAGATCGAGGGGTATCCTCTAAATCAATCCAATTATTGAACAGGCTCAGCAAGCTCATTACGCCAAACCATTAGCTGCAATGTTTGAGATGTGACATCGCTGGCATAACTTTGATGTCAGGCTGAAATCGTCATCGAGAGTCAAAGCAAATATCGCCGGCTTGGGATACCGACATGCTAATTCAAAATAACCTCGGGGGATAAAATGTTCGAAATTGAGGAGAGGACACAAAAACTCACTCGAATCACCAAAAATGTCCAGGTAAACCCTGTGAGAGGATTCGCGATTTACCTGGACTTGTGAAGATGCACCAGACAGGTCTGGATAGGTGGCATCCCGCAGTTGTCATTGGTTATTGGCATTGAGGCCTGAGCCAATCAAGACGCAGTCTTGGATTTTCTCATTTCTAAAAATAGATATTTAGAGTGCTACAAAAGCGAACAGCATTCATGCATACAACCGCTATTTGTTATTGATTTGAATTATAGTGTTCATAAAGATACCAACAAAGATTTAATACCAATAAGAGTAAGCATCGCAGTGATGGGCCGCGAAATCCGTATATTGCTAGCGTTCCGTAAACCACCATTTCAAACAAGCACACAAACGTCACGTTTGATGCCAGACTGCTTCAACGCTTCAGGTCCAATCTTCAGTCTCTATATTTGGGACCTGGATCGTTGGAGCGTTCACATGCCCGTCAACGTTCAGCGTCAAAAACGCTTCAACGCTCTAAGTGCGGGTGTCAAAAGCTTCAACGCATCGACGCGGGAAGTTTCTCTTGGGGTTATGATTAGGGTACCCACGTATTTAATATTTTACCCTACTTTAATGAAACTCATATGTGTATCAACCATGTTGTTCTCCATATAATGCTTCACCCCTACTGCACGAATGCCTACTCACTTCTGGACATGCGCAGTTGGCCCATTATAATCTAGCTCGAATGCCTGGCTCCATGAATCTATCGTGTGGTGACACTCCCATATCTTTCCCCCTAATGGCTTTCCATATTGTGCTCCACACCTGCCTAAACAATCCGATTTGCGCTTTCCATACTACTCCGCGGACCGAAAGTGACATCAGAAGCCTTGCGCGTGCGCAGTTAACATTGATGCGTCAAAGTTAAAATCAAAAAACGAAAAACGGACAAGTCGAGGCAATTTTTAATATTTGATTTTCATTTTTGCGCGAAGTAAAACGAAAAACGAAAATTGAAAATTGAATGTCAAATTTCAATTTTTGATTCTGAGAAAACGAAAAACGAAAATTGAAAATTGACGGTCAAATTCCAATTTTTGATTTTGAGAAACCAAAAACAAAAAACGAAAATTGAATTGTGCAAGGTTACACGGACCATACATCATGTTTGAATTTATTTCCGGGAAGATGCTTAGAATGCATCTCCGAAGATCTAGGACTTCGGAGCTTCCGGGGCCTAGGCGGCCGCTGGACCCTACCCGGCCCCTGGACCCTCGGCTGTTGGGCTGTGAGGATTTCCTTATTTTACCTTTGTGTGAATGAATTGTATCGGTAGGCGTATTGGTTTCCCTTCCATGAACTAAAGGTCATCGTTTTTTATGTGATAAATATGACTAGAAAGTCAAATGAATGAGGCATGAGGTGCGATTTTTCAATATCAATGCGTGCTTATAATTACGATACAAATCGTGAAAATAGAACCATGAATCGGTATACATTATGATCAGTTTTATTTGCGGAAAAACGTTCAGAACGCATCTTCGGCGATCTAGGACCCCGGAGCTTCCGGTGACTAGCTGGCCTCTGGACCCTCGCCTCTTGGGCTGTGATAGCCGACCCCCCTATAAATTTTAACTGGATCCGCCCTTGAGTTACTTAAGTAGGCCTTCGTCAGAGGAGACCGAGCCCAGACCAAGGAGTTACGCCCCTTCGGCATTGACATGATGTTTTCATAAATGTCAGCGCAGAATCGCACTTGATAATCTTATCTATTTAGCATAGATTCGCACTTTATAATTCTCATTTATAATCTCAGCTAAATCGCGTAGATTCGCGCTTGATAATCTCAGCTAGGTAGCATAGATTCGCAGAAAAGTATTCGATTTTGATTTTGGAAATAGGGAATATATTGTCTAATTAGAAAGCTATAATCTACGCTAAATTGCGAAATTTGATAATCTTATCTATTTAGTATAGATTCGTACTTGATACCGTGGTAAACAGCACGAAATTTTAGAATTCATCTTCAAAATAGTAAGTGCTAATTCGCATCTAAATATATAGGATGATAAAAGCCAATCGCGCACCTTAATGATTCGCATGTGTATCCGTATAACAGCGAACTTATGCTGGCGATTACCTTCGCCCCTCATAGGCACATATGTCAAGAACAACTCTGTGATCCATGAGTGATCCAATTACCTCAAGAAAAGTAAGTTCTCTACAAAATGTAGCCTCATATTTTTCCAGAATTTGCTCGTTTGCGATGAAACTTCTCCAACATCACGGGGCTGATCAAACCGATATCGAGTAACAATGATTATTCCGTAGGTCGTTTCATGTGTGAATGGCCATGCGCAAAGTTTAAGTCCGTCGCATTTCAAAAGTTGCAAGGCAAGTTTATGCACGATTTTTCGCAGGTCACGTAATCACAGAATTGATACCTTAATAAGATGCCACAGCAGTCAACATGCACTGGTTAATTCACAACGACACAGTAAACTTGTAGGTAAGGAGCTCGCACCCTGTCGATAAACTTGGATATTTGCGACATTTGTCATCGGCCTAATCGTTAGGATACTACAGTAGTTTTGCGAGTTCCGAATCAGGGGGAGTTGCGAATCAATTTCCTAATTAATGCCTGATATTTCTTGAAATAAAGCATCTGTATAGTTTTTCCCCCGGTTTATTTGAACGTCTGTTTCTGTGGACTCAAATGAATGCCAAACAGCTGACCTGTATTGTTTCTTCACCGGTCATTTGGGTAACATTATACTTCCGGTACTGTGCAATGACAAACTGACACCAGGTCGAAAAACACGTGCGATTTTTTCAGTGTTGAATCCACGCGAAATAAGGGGGTTTAAGCGGCAATTTCAGTATTTATTTGAGTGATAGAATCATATTAATGATCAAACAAAATATCTAATAATTTGTGATAAATGTTAACTGACCAACATTGTAACATAATGCCGCTGTAGAGAGGTCAATTCCGAATCACCGAAATACGCGCCGTTCATAACTTGAAATCTGTGAATAAGGGACGGTCTCAGAACTACGACAACAGCAGCAAACCGACTTAAAAACCGATTGGTCACTCCGTCGCATTGTAAAGCTTTGTTTAATAAGACTTTAATCTCCAAGAAAACGAAACTTCACATGATTTCCACATAAAAGCGCTCGTCACCAAAAAACCCCGCCCATTTTCGCAAATAGGCCTTAATTTACCTCACATTTTTCGTAGACCATATTCTCATATATCAGCTTTCCTATTCGCTTCCTATAATTTCCCGGAACACGACAATAACAGAGAAGATGAGTTATAGGCACAGGCCCGCAAAACAAGAGTTTTGGGCGGTGAGGGCTGTGGTATTAGGGAGAAGTGTCGAATATGGGGTCTCTATATATAACCCCATGCTTTATATAAATCCACATCAAGGTGTGAAACGGACTTTGGGTGAATCGAGAAATAAACGGTTTACCGCCAAACAAAATACATCAGCATATTTTCCTGGTCCAAGAAAATGACCTGGCGCTTTTATGAATGCCCGATGTCACTTAATGTGTATGTTAAAATACAAGTAGCATAGAGTGACTGAGAAATATTAGCGGTACTAGATAGTGAGAGGGTAGTGTAAATGTCTGTTTTTGTTGAAGCAAGACATGCTGAACAGCCATTCCACGAACTCTTTAATACTTTCTAATGGAAATGATCAGAATAATCGCCGTTCTCCATATATATTTCTTCCAGTCAATGCAAATTCAAACGTATTTTCGTCGTTTCAAATAATAAAACGATTATGCGATTTCAATCCGGTAAATACGTCGTTATATGGACCAGAGAAAACCAATATTCTTGGGCATTCGGCCTCAGTGAATGTTTTTTCTGGTCCTAAAACATCGTATTCACAGGTCGTTTATAACCTACCATTTGGCGTGAAGCGTTGTGGAACTGAATTGCGTGGATTAGCATGTGATTGATCCCACCTATGATTCTCAGAAAAACATACATTCGTTAAACCAAGAAATGCTATAGAATTAATGGAGGATGTAAAACGATGCATTGTGCAACTTAGCTTAGATTTTAAATGTTATTATAGATAACATATTAGCGGTATCACAAAAGAAACATGAGAATTTTTTATGCTACCTGGGTGAGATTATGAAATGGGAATGTATACCATTTAGCGGATAGGCTGTCTGTTCTGTGACCCGTGACTTCAACCGAGAAGCAACTGAGGAGTCTATTTTCAGTTTGCCCGATCTTTAAAGCTGGGAGATTATCTTCAACCAGTGTAAACATTCTACGTACATGTAGCTGAGAATATGAAGTGCAAATCTACGCAATTCAGCCGAGATTATCAATTGCGAATCTACGCTATTTCATAACTTGCTAATTAGACAGTATATTTCAAAAACTGGCAACATGTTTTGCGAATCTAGGCTAGCTGAGATTATCAAGTGCTAATCTGCGCAATATATGGAATATGAAATAGGTCTTTGGATTATGGACGCGGATATTCTCTAATGGACGACGGCTGGATTATGAATGACGGACTAGACGCTTGTAATTTTCTAATTAGACAATATATTCTCTTTCTCAAATGAAAAGTCCGAAAATTGTTTTTCGAATCTACGCTACCTAGCCGAGATTATGAAGTGCGAATCTGCGCAATTTAGCTGAGATTATGAAGTGCGAATCCGTTTCTACAAAAGTCCGAAAATTATTTTGCGAATCTATGCTACCTAGTTGAGTTTATCAAGTGCGAATCTACGCTATTTAGCTTAGATTATAACTTTCTAATTAGACAATATATTCTCTTTCTCAAATCAAAAACTGGAAACATGTTTTGCGAATTTACGCTACCTGGCTGAGATTATCAAGTGCGAATGTACGCTATTTAGCTTAGATTATAAAACTTTACAATAAGACAATATATTCGTTTTCTCAAATCAAAAGTACGAAAATTGTGCTGAGATTATCAAGTGCGAATCTACCCTATTTAGCTTAGATTATAACTTGCTAATTAGACAATATATTGCTGGTCCAGGAAAATGAACGGGCGCTTTTATTTCATTTTAGAAAAGAATAACCCGTACGTCTGTTGTGACTGACTCAAATAGGCATCACCATTTTATTCAGTTCATTCCCAAATCATGTGCGCTTGCGCTATTCGCGTCATACGGTGACATTAACAAATTTACATCCACGTGATTATCAACATGAATGTTGCTTCAATGCATTTTGCTGAGAAACAACAGGAACTTGATAATGTGTTGTATAGCACTGCAATATCACTCGTCTTCATTGCATCATGTAAGCGTCCTGTCACTCCGGCGGCCTGGGACCCCGAAGCTTCCAGGCCTAGGCCCCGAACCCTCGCCTGTCGGGCTGTGCAGATTCGCTTTTTTTTAGCTTTGTTTAGCCTAAATGAATCGGTATCATATTGGTTCTAATGTTCCATGATGTGAAGGTCATCGGGTTTTTTTATGTGTTAAATATAACTAGAAACTCAAATGGATTCAGGTATGAAGTATGTTTTTTCAATATAGATGCGTGTTTATCAATGCGAAACAAACGGGAAAATAGAAGCATACATCTGCATACATCATGTTCGAATTTATTTCCGGGAAGATGCTTAGAATGCATCTCCGGAGATCTAGGACTTCGGAGCATCCGGGGACTAAGCGGCCCCTGGACCCTCGCCTGTTGGGCTGTGAGGATTTCCGTATTTTACCTTTGTGTGAATGAATCGTATCGGTAGGCGTATTGGTTTCCCTTCCATGAACTAAAGGTCATCGTTTCGTATGTGTTAAATATGACTAGAAAGTCAAATGGATGCAGGCATGAGGTGCGATTGTTCAATATCAATGCGTGCTTGTAATTGCGAAAAAATCGTGAAAATAGAACCATAAATCGGCATACATTATGATCAGTTTTATTTCCGGGAAAACGTTCAGAACGTATCTTCGGCGATCTAGAACCCCGTAACTTCCGGGCCCTAGGCGGCCCCTGGACCCTCGCCTCTTGGGCTGTGATGGCGACCCCCCCCCCCCTATGAATTTTCACTGGATCCGACCTTGAGTTACTTAAGTAGGCCTTCGCCAGAGGAGACCGAGTCCAGTCCAAGGACTTATGCCCCTTCCGCATTGACATGAGGTTTTCATAAATGTCAGCGTAGAATCGCACTTGATAATCTCATCTATTTAGCATAGATTCGCACTTTATAATTCTCATTTATAATCTCAGCTAAATTGCGTAGATTCGCACTTGATAATCTCAGCTAGGTAGCATAGACTCGCAGAAAAGTATTCGATTTTGATTTTGGAAATAGGGAATATATTGTCTAATTAGAAAGCTATAATCTACGCTAAATTGCATAGATTCGCAAAATTTGATAATCTTATCTATTTAGCATAGATTCGCACTTTATGCCCTGGTAAACTGCACGAAATTTTAGAATTTATCTTCAAAATAATTAGTGCTAATTCGCATCTAAATATATGATAGGATGATAAAAACCAATCGCGCACCTTAAAGTGATCGTAAACCCTCAGGTAAAGTTTCCGTCAAATGAAAGACCATTGGAAACTGTGCGGAAAAATATTTATTGTCATTTTTTACGATGTTATTACACAGAGTAAACTGCAAATAAAGCATTGTATTCTATGGTGGTCTGTTGCAATCATATTTAGGTCCAGTGACGTCACACTGCCTTAGGACATATATTTCAAACTTTGTATGCATTTTCCAATGCTTGATTCAAGCTTAAGGTGTGTATACTTTGAGTTTTGACACAGACTCCCTGTTCCAATGGAAGAACCATCAATCTGTCAAATATTATTTTTTTTAATAAGTTATGGGTATGTGAAAGAAGTGCTTCACTCAAAATCTACCGTGTCTAGATTTGCCCCATCAGATGAGAGCTATTTAATTAAAACTGGAGATAAACATACTTTTTTAACACACTGCTGCAGATATATTTCAATTGAGAATTGCTCTCCATTAGTTTATCCTCTTTTTGTAATACTCTGTACCACTTGAATGTATCACCCCGAAAACATATTGGGATCTTGTCGACACCCACACGGTATCTACGAGACGCTCTCGCCGGTTTAGAACACAATTCAGTGTATAAGGCGTATAAGAGGCTAAGTATAAGAGCACCATTGTGCATTTCTTGTACATTATATTCTCTCCAGCCGTCTACCGCGACAGATATACGAAAAAATGCTAATTCGTGGACGGAAAACTTTGCTGGAGGGACGTAAACTTAAGTGAATGTTGTTTATTTCCATGCTTGATTGGATAAAACGTCTTAATTAAAAAGCGAAAAAGATGGAGTTAGACTGCAGAAATTCGTAAACAATATCAGTTTTCTTGACAAATGTCTGTGTTATACACGCAAAGTTGTTTTTCGATTCTTTAATATCTATCGTTTTATATCAGTTTTAAGCGGAGACGTACTCATACAGCATGAATTATCACCATGAAACTGCATAAAGACTAGAGGCCCGGTCTCGGGTGAAAATATAAACGTTTATCATTGCAACCTCATATAGTTCTAAACTCTTCATTCCTTATACCGAAATAATACTTAGGAACACTGTTCCATTATAAGAAATTTTCGTCGTCAAAATTAAACTTCCTGCAGACATCCAACAGGTACTAAAATGAAATCGGCCTGATCGCTGGAGAAATTCGTGGTCGTTCGCGCGATTCTTGCTGATAAATTAATCAGTCCGAAAGCACGCCAGCAGGGGGCTTTGATCTTAAGCTTGGTCTTCCTGCTAAGATTATCACACAAAAAATATCGGAAATGTGATAAGAGTAATTAGAATTGAAATTGGGAAACAATTACAAAGCAAATGAGGCTAACTGTAATACGGGCTAACATGGATAAACTGTTCCGTACATTTCAATCAGGGGGCCCGCAAGACAGTATGCCCCCATGTCGATTTCACGATCGAGTGCAATCCGGCTAACGACCCGTTAATCTTCAAGAACACTGACTTCGCTTCTTTTGAAAGTTTTGTTGATTAACCATTCAGGTGTGAGAATGAGCTCGGATGTAGAGAGATTAGGAGTCGGACGTGTTTGGACTTCGCTCCGATAAATTTGTCTAATTCTGCGGATTTCAGCTGATCTTAGCTCTGATTGTTGTGTAATATATTTTGTGAACTCTTTTAACAAGTACCTGTGATGAAATTTTGGAATTGATTCTCAGTTTTTTGCTGTTCAGGGCGTTTTTTGTCTTTGTCGGTTCGGCCCGGTTTGGGAGGACAGAGGTCTGCCATTACTACCTCTCTGTCGTTGTGACTGAGAGGGTCGGCGGATTGTTTTCTGTTTCTCTCTTCTTTTCTCTGTTTGTTCGCTATCTGTAAATATATCGTATTATGCTGGTGTATATATTTCTTTTTTAATTTGGTTTAGTTTGAAGTTGGTTCGTTTTTCGTTCGGTTTGGCTTAGGTCGATTTGCGCATAATATTTGTGTTTATCGAGGTGGGCTATATACATTTCTCAAAAGTGGAAGGCACGGGCATAGGGATTTATAAATCTCTTATCTTAAAATGCGGTCGCTATATATTAGCTTATGCCGTGTAGAATTTCACGTGATAATGATCACGATATGGGATGAAGTTTACTCCTTACCAATAAATCGCGTAAGCTCCGAGTTTTTGAATACGCTATGATAGGTCTCAGATTAAATGGCAAGCGGAGTTTTGTTTGGAGTGTTTCGTATTCCTCCTATAGTATACGGGCCGCTTCAACAGTCCTACGGTTATATTGGAGAACGAGGGGAATAAACTCTTTTTTAGCAACTTTACCTGGGGCTATGTTCATACTAAAGGGTTGCCGTGTTTGATGTGTTTTGATCCAAAAAGATTCACGAAGTGCGAGGTGATTGTCAGTTTCTTCCTGTGTTGGAAATGGTGGAATTCTTTCTATTGGCATAATTTGGAAATTGTGCTGAACTGAATGTTCCGGTAGATTAAAATGCTGATTGACCGGGCCTTCATTGTCTAATCTGATGTCTGATATATGTCTGTTGGCACGATATCGAAGTTTATTCTTAGATTCGCCCACATACTGTTTCAGGCATTTTCGGCGCGTATCTAATAATATTTGTGTTTACGTAAACATAGTGAAGGTATATAGCTGTACGTTGTAGGCCTAACCCTCAGAATAGAGGTATGTGCTGGTCTTTGTTCTCCATTCTTTTGTTCCTCGGTGTCGCCGGGCAAATCGCAAGACTTAGAACTGAGCTATTGTTCTGCCTAGACCTGGGGTTCTCTTGAAGAGAGAGTGCATTGTTTAACATTGGTTGTAGTATAAACCTTTAGGGTGAGGCTCCCTTGGGGGTAGTCAATGGGTACTCTGTGGAAGATCACGCTGTTGAGGTGTGTGCGTGTCACTTTTTGTAGTTGTAGTGAGATTCCCTGGTGGGAATTTGAATTTTTTATTTACTATGGCGTTCAGAAAGTTTGATAGACCACTGAGCCTAAAACTCATAGGCTTACAGAACGCTAATGCGATTGATATATATCACGCATTGAAAGACCAGGTTGGATCAGGACGGTCAGTCCGTACAGGTCAGGTACAGGTATCTAATAACCTGTGGAACGTCACACTAGCAAATGAAATTGCTCAAATTGGCCTGATGCTGGGAGGCGTACGCGTTGGAAATCAACGTTTGAAGAATTTGGTTGTCGAGTTTCAAACGTACTCTTCCTTATTCTATTTAGTTGGTCGTATGAGACTTCCTGTCAAGGTCAAGTAAAAACGTGTTATACTTGTGGATTGGAAGATCATATGAACTCGAAATGTCCTTTAAGAGATAAATGCCTAATTTGTCATCAAGAAGGATAGCCAAAAGATATCTAGATATACAGTGACTAACAATGAAAACTAAATGATTCCTTGGATCCCCGTCCTGTTCCCCTAGCAGAAGTTCGTAAAGAAGGAAAAAACATCTGTCAGCTGGAGAGCCTCAAAGTAACAGAGTAAACGTATGGAAGACAGTAGGTCCTGATGTCAAGCCCATCAAAGGAAAAACAAGTGGCATCAGTCATCAGAAGACAGACTCTACCAAAGGAAACGAGAAAACCACAAAAGAGAACGAGAAAACCACAAACCACTACACGTCTCTCCTCGATGGAATGGAGGAGAATTGTGATTCAGAGGATGACGATATTGTCAGTGATAGTGAGGTTTGCAGTGAATGTGAATATACCAAGCCAAATGATCAGAAGTCTGCTTCTGATCATACAGACAGTGTTGACATCACATAGACTCCGGTCCAAATAATTCATGGAGATGTTACCTCATCTGAATTGAAGAGTACCGACTTACCCGATACCAGTTGTGTGTCAAATCAGGATACACCTATGCAATCTGATGAATCAGGCATTCATTCTATTCACTCTTTACACCAAATGAGAAAATAATGAAGGAATTCACAGATGATGATAGTAATCAACAGTCTTGTAGTAAAAAAGCTACCCCAAATCAGAGAAAGAAAATGGAGAAAACCTTATATATCGGAACCGGCAAGGAGCCTAAAATAGTCGATACTACCTCCACTCCTACTAACGATTCACCTATGCTCTCTGATGATGAGTATGTTGATTGTAATGAACGTCTATTGAAAGGCGACACTTCCTTCAACGAAAGATCGAAAGAATTGTTGAGACAAGAGAGAGAGAAAGATGATTATAAGAGAAAAAGTAAATAAGAAGCGAGAGCCGAAAAGAAAAACGAAAAGAAAGTTCAGAAAGAATTACCCAAAATAAAACGTTTATAATGGCTAAGTTAACCTTCTATATCTTGGCTCGGACAGTTTTGTGTGTCATTTATTTATACAGACTAAAATGGCTCAGTCACCAACTATCATTCAGAGGAGTTTGGTCAAATTTGAATGAACTCCAATTATTAATTTAAGATTATGAGCCGTCGGCTTTTTGTCTCAACTAGACCTTTCTGAAGAAAACATATAAAGATAAATTCAAATTTCGCCAATACACACCTTATCATTCCTACGCTTTAGACGAACATGGAAAAGCTACAGGCGGCTCTTCAATATTGATTAAAATGGGTGTTTTACCACTGCACGAAAATCTCGATTTGATATTATTTAATATTACCACTAAATATAAGGTGAATATAACCGTTATATTTGCAAAAGTTTAAACGGACCTGTAAATATTAACATATGTGGATATAATTTGCATGCTTTTAACATACACATGAGGGCCATGGTGTACGTATGGTGTTTAAATGGAAAGCCAAATATAGACAAATGTATTTAAACGACAGGTCAACACAGGACATATATGGTATGATAATCTATTACCTACAGTAGTAAATAAATATCGTTGCTTCATTATTTGCCAGCATTGTAAATGTGCATCATTTGCCATATATTTCACTTATATGCGCCATACATTTGCTATTATATTTACCGTTCGTGGACAATAGGTATTGCAGCTTGGACAGGCCCTTATGACACAGCATAACATACACAGTACAGGGTTATGCAAATAATTATATTTTATTCAATTATATATGCCACACTGGGATATCAGGTGCAAATTAAACCGATTAATTTGCAGACTTTTAATATACGGCAGGTGAGTTGCTAAATATTTCGGTTATATTTCACTCTGTGAGATATGTACTTCGCAGGAAATTAAATGTAACAATACCATTCACCATATATTCTCTACTGCATGGAACGGTGGCTCATATAATTGATATATAAGCAAAGTTATACCACATAGACAAATTTAATCAAACAGATGAATTTTATTAACTAAACATTTACCAAACAGCAAATACAATCTCACGTTTGAATAATATTTGATAGTATGATACAGACAACTGTATGTTATGGAAATGTAATCGTTTTATTTACAACGTTGCGACATCGATGTGAATTATTATTGAATGGTTCAGTAATAATTGCTGAGAATCGGTATAATTTGAACGTATCAGTAGCCTCATATAGCCCAAGCACATTTCGAAAACATTTGATGACACCCGGATTGAGCACCTGTGGTGACTGTCAAATGCTTATAGTTACTTAGTCATGATACTGGTTTAAATAGTTTAGGTAGCACTTCTCATATCGAAACGGATTATAAAATTTGGCATAATTGAACACAAGCAATTATCATAGCCCAGCAGATAGTGAAATGTTATCTAGACAACAGATGCATGATCGAAGTTTATTAACTTTGTATATACGGGTTTTTCTTATATAGCGCGATTGTTAACGCACGGCAATCTGTTTTCATATACTTTATACTGATTTTCAGAAAGTATGTAGTTAATACAATGTTAATACGAGTGCTTCATTATTTACAAGTCTGATGTGTTATGTGTACTTAAAAT
This sequence comes from Hanleya hanleyi, assembly GCA_036873755.1. Classification (NCBI taxonomy): domain Eukaryota; kingdom Metazoa; phylum Mollusca; class Polyplacophora; order Lepidopleurida; family Hanleyidae; genus Hanleya; species Hanleya hanleyi. Next base: position 4,873 of record JAVTVY010019912.1, on the reverse strand, counting down.
AAGTACATTAATTCCTTCCTGAAAATATAAAATGATTATGAAAAACCTCTATATATAATTCCTGGGAAACATATCTGGAAACATGATTTGGGTAAAACAATCAGTTAGAATGAGCCGGGGAAGTTGCAGTTCGATATAAGACAGCTATTGTAGAGTTTATTCAGTTAGCTCTGCCAGAAAATTGTTATCTGACAAGGTTTATTAAATATTTAGCTTGCTGGATTCAAGGATCATTCGTGATTATTTAATCATTGGTGTCTAGTCACTTTGTCACACTGGCATATTGTTAGCCTGTCTGTAGGCTAAACTTGAGCAAACAAATGTATGAGGAGTAGTATATAAAACACCGATTCCCGCCGATTTATGCAAATGAGATGACGTCACGTGACTGACCTTTCTCACCTCCAACCCAGAAGAGTTCCAATCTAGGGGGAGGTAACTTTGGGTGACTATAGTTCCGGCAAAGGTCCCTGGGTATGTATATTCCTCCGCGGTGATGCGGTCTGGCGGTGATGCGGTCACGGAAGAAAGCTTCCGCGGAGAAAAAGTAGTCCCTAGACTGGAAATACGCTGCATGGTCCGATTCCCTAGATAAAATGGTCCGATGGGGTCGAGTGAGGTATCAAAGTGAAGCTTATGTGAAGGGGCATCTAATGGGCTGGGTGTGGGGTTAACATATCGGCATTCTGCGCATGCGCGGTGGCCGAAGGGTATGGAAATAGACGCTTTGGAGCTAGGGGAGTCCCAAATTGACCAATGGGGTCGAGTGAGGTATCAAAGTGAAGCATTCATGAAGGGGCATCTAATGGACTGGGTGTGGGGTTGAAATATCGGCATTCTGCGCATGCGCGGTGGCCCAAGGGTATGGAAATAGACGTTTTGGGAGCTAGGGGAGCCACTAATGGGCCGATGGAGTTCTATGAGGTATCCATGTGAAGCCTAGGTGAAGGGGTATTTGCTGGCTGGGTGGGTGCATGTAAAATTTTTCCTGAAAAAAAAAAAATACGGAACACGAACTTTATCGAAAAACCTGGGAAAATGCCTATATGGGGTATGAGGGGTATATAGGTCGCCGGGCTTAACGGGGCTTGTCTATCAATAGAGTTATCTCCCACTAGTTCCAGGGTGGGTGTATGTAAAAATTTTCCTGAAAAAATACGGAATACGGACTTTATCCTAAATTACGGGAAAATGCCTATATGGGGTATGGGAGGTATAGGACCATCCTGGAAACGTACTTCTATACATTTGCGGTAGGGTTGTGGGGTCTCGTTTTACTCGTCTCGTCATTTAGAACATGATAAGAAGTGTCCCCGTGCGAATCGGTGAAATTTTTGAAAAAAGTCACCGAGCCCCATATAGTCCCATACTGGGGTATAGCATCAATGTTTGTCCCTCTGGGAAACGTACTTCTATACATTTGCGGTAGGGTTGTGGGGTCTCGTTTTACTCGTCTCGTCATTTAGAACATGATAGGAAGTGTCCCCGTGCGAATCGGTGAAATTTTTGAAAAAAGTCAGCGAGGCCTGGTTAGGCCCATAGGCCTATACTGCATGGCTATGGGTGTATAGGTCCATACGGGGTGGACATGTTGGAGTCTAGGTGAGTCCCTAATGGTCCAATGGGGTCGAGTGAGGTCTTATTTTGAAGCTCTCGTGGAGGAGCACTTGACTACACTAATGGTTCGTCTGTGTTCAATAGTCTGCGCATGCGCAGCCTGGCCCGTAGTATAGAAAACAGGCATTTTGGGTGCTATGTAGGGGTGTGTTTGGGATAGAGATGGGCTATTCACGGTTCGAATGGGTCGTGTGAGGTGTCAAAGTGAAGCTTGTGTGGGGTAGAGTCAGAATGGTGTGTTTTTGAATGCAAGTCGCGTTAATCTGCGCATGCGCAGTTGGTTGTAGTAAGTAAAGTGGCCATTTTGGGGCAGTGAAGGAAGGTATTTGGGGTCGAGATGGGCTATTCACGGTTCGAATGCGTCCTGGAAGGTGTCATCTTGTAGTTCTCGGGGTGTACATACCGATTTGAGGGATGTTCCCGTCATCTGTGACGTCATCAGTGACGTCATCGGTACGAGTAGTAGCGAAAGTGGCCATTTTCGGGCAGTGAAGGAAGGTATTTGGGGTCGAGATGGGCTATTCACGGTTCGAATGCGTCGTATGAGGTGTCATCTTGTAGCAACGTCCGCCAACGCCAAGCTCAACGCTTCAACGCCCTGGTGAATTAGCCCAAAAGCTCTGATTTTCATGGAATTGTCATTAATTCATTGGAAATGCAGTGACACCCGTCAACGCTCATAGTTACGCCTTAACGCTCTAGCATAACACCATGATATAGACCGGAGAGAGAACAACAACAACAACAAGGATGACACATGAGAAAACAACAAAAACAACAATTTTTTTTTTCATATAGTTTATTTTCCCCTCCATCATAACATACCCACGCTGGGGGAGCCGCGTTGGGTATGTTTACAATTCAAGAAAGACCCTTGTCCAATCAGAGACCGCCATTTGCATGTCATGTTCGTTCTTGCCCGTTAGATGTATTCTTGTCCAATCAAAAGCCGCCATTTCAGAGAGTTCCGTCTTCGGCCATGTTCGCTCTGAACCGTTTGTTCTAATCATCGTCAGGCAGGCCTGGATATTCATCGGGCAGCATGTCCTGAAACAGTTGTTTGCGCATTCTAATCGCATTTTCCAGGGCCTCGGTGGGTGGTAAACCCATATCCTCTTCCAAGTGACGCTTGGTCTTCATGATGGACCTGTGCGTGGGGTCCCCTTTCATTTCAAGCGGTAGTAAGGTATACTGTTCATAGATCGCCATGGCTATTTTCCTGATGCGGGGGCGCATTTAAGTGTACGTCTGTTGTAAATTATCCTCTCCGGCGTCCTCGATCGCTTCAGCGTGAGTATTGATAGCTGCTGTCACAATACGATCCCAGAAGGTAGGTTCTGCCTCACTTTCCTGGGATGAAGGCTGATTCTCTGAGGTCAAGCTCTCCATATCAGTAGATAGACTGTCAGCCATCTTGGATTCGGTATCAGTCGATGCACTCTCATCAATCTCTGTATCAGTATCTGCCTCAACGGGCTCCTCGGCGTCTTCAGTCCCATGTATATTTTTCTGGTGTCGCATCATATCGTAATGTCTGGTGAACGTGCGTTCACACTCAGAACAAGTATAAGCCATGTTGACGGTTGAACGACGACTGTGCGTGTTTTGGGAATACGCTCGCTTTTATAGACAGTAACGCCCATCAACGCTTAGCTCAACGCTTCAACGCCCTGGTGAATTAGCTCAGAAGCTCTGATTTCATGGAATTGACACCAATTCATCGAAATGCAGTGACGCCCGTCAACGCCCGTCGTTACGCCTTAGCGCTCGTCTCAACGCTTTAACACACTTTCTTAATGCTTTAACGTTGTTTAATGATGCGTTCGAACAAATGTTTCTTTTGTGCTATTGCTCTGACATACGCCGCTTTCCAGTTCATGCCCGAGGTTTTCAACATCGACGCTGTTCTTTCAATTTCCATATGGACTGGATCCTTATCCAACAATTTCATATGGGTCGGTAAGTCGACATACTGCTGACGTAAAGCCCGTCGTAGTCTGGGTGCCAATCTGTTATGGGCTAAAATTGCAGCTTCCTCTTTCGAATACCCTTTGCGTTGAAACTTGTTTCCTGTGGCCTTCAAAATCTCGCCCATCTCGGCGTCCATACTTTCTTTGAACAAATCCTTCCATAGCCTCGAGTTCACATTATGTTCTTCAACCTCGGGTTGGGCCTTCACGGTTGGGTGATATTCCGGGACTGATGGTATGAAGCGGACCCTCTGTATGGGGGTGGGCTGCTGCTGCTGCTCTGCCACGAGTGGACTCGGCGCATGGTGTAGGGGTATATGCCGTTGTGGTGATTCCTCGCCGGGTAACAGGTGGGTCGTCAGCCGACGATCTTCGGGGGTATGGGCGTTTAAATCTACGAACAGGTAGCCGTACGGACGAATTGTCGCTTCTTGAAACGCCCGCATAAAATGGTCAATGTTCTGAGGATAAATTCGACTACCAAACACACGGATTTGTGCTCTCTCAATGGGATTGGAGAACAACACAAAGTATTGGCAGTTCAAGGCAATATCTCTGGACGCCTTCCCTTGAGGAAGAGATTCTGAGTCAAATAGATGACGGACAGATTTCGATGATGGGACCCTTTGGTGAATAGGTCGGCGATTTTCGAATTGTCCTTGGCCGCACTCATCAGATCATCGAGAACTACCACGTTGGTCTGCTCGGAATCGAAGTAATAGGGTTCATCTATGTCGTGAGGAATTCCTGGGACAAAGCTCACATTCTGTAACCTTGTAGTTTCGTAGGCGGGCTGCCATTGGCTATAACACCAAACAACACGTGTCGGAGCTGGGGTTGCCACACCTCCCTCTAAGAACTTCATCACTCAGGATGTCTTTCCACACCCTGTAGGGCCGCTCACCGTCATCGTATAGGGATGCTCTACTGCTCTTGTTGGACCTATAGCGGCACTCGGCTGTGTCTCTTGGTTGTGTTTGCGTTGAATGTGCCTGAGCATACTATCGCGACGAGAGAATGCTCTCTCACAGAACGTACACGTACACGACATGTTCATCAGTCGACCAATATATATGGACTGATGATGGACACATGTTCATTCCTATATTTAAAGACTCTACCACCACCACACACACCACCACCGACTCCACCAACACCACCACCGCACACCACCAACACCACCACCAACACCACCAACGCCACCATCAACGCCACCAACGCCACCACCAACGCCACCAACGCCACCACCGGGCGTTGACGGGCGTCAACGCCCGGTGGTGGTGGTG